>JAEQML010036003.1:0-101973 GCA_016904865.1 Pissodes strobi | reverse complement strand
GTGAACGACAACTTTTTACGCCCAGTATATCACGCCTTGAAAAATCTCTATTTCTATCCTTCATTGACAACCAAAGTGGTGACCAACTTAGTGTCAACGCTTTATATAACTCTAGCTCCGTTCTTGGCAATGAAAAAGTCTTGGAAACAGAGCGTATTGTTCAGTACAGAGAACGTGACGTTTCTGCTGACGTATGTCGCGTTCGCGTGGTGTTTCTTCTTGGTTGGGTTGCCGTTGGTACTCAAGTTGAACCATGGCAGGATCCGGATTGTTTTTGGGTTTGGATTAGTTGTGAGCGGTACCAGCTTATGGAGTAAGTATTTCGACCATTAATTAAGTGTTTCATAAGTCACAACTGCTGTATTCTCGAATCATTGGGAGAGCTCTAACCTCTAACGCAGGAAGAGCAGGTGTAATAGGGATGTAAACACCGATTTGCATTCCATGGTAACAATCGCATATTTGAAGAATTCAGTGCGTCCCTATTATATCCTCTCTTCCCACGTGGGAGCTGTTCCAATAACTCAAGAATTACCCCCCCAAGTGCGATAGTCAATATTTTCTTTTGAGCACAATAGCTCTTATGATAGCCAAAGTGAGGTGAATGGTGAATGTAAAAAGGAGAACTTTGAAATAAAGGGGGCATCATATTTGTTTATTAATTTCGCTTGAAAAGTATAGCGGGCCTTCCTCTTTTGTGAGAGTACATCCACATCACCGTTCTGTTATGGGTCTTAATTAAACCAATAGAAATTCACAAAAGTGACAGTTAAAGGGCGAGGATAAACTCTTGTGTAGACCTCCTTTTATGTATTGAATAAAACTCCAAGTCACTAAAGAGTTCTGTATTAATTATAGCAAGGAATATACAAGATAGTAACGCGACATAATGTATACCCTTATGCGTCACTCCGTCTTCTCCTGGGTTGGTGTAGGTTCGTAGTATAAATATAATGTTACAATAACAATACTGATTCAGCAAGGTTATCTCGGCCTTGTCGCCCGCGGCGAGTATCTCGATCATCACTGTTAAACAATAATATTACGTGTAGTAATGTAAATAACGTTCGTCTAGACCTCGAAATATTCGGGTTGCTGTCATGATCTAATTTATGAAATACCGAGTATTTTTCTGATACGCTACACTTGACCCTCAGCTCGCTTCGGGGGCGCAATCAACTAAAAGTAAGTCAAGGCATGCCCAAAATCAATTATAATCTAGCAAAATAAGTTACTGGCTTTGTTTTGACATTTTTTAAATTTCATAAATTGTATCTAGTTCCGCCCATTAACTGTCACTTTTGTGCATTTCTATTGGTTTAATTAAGACCCATAACAGAAGGGAGGTGTGGATATACTCTCGCCTCGCTCCTCTTTTGCGCCACGTGTCAATAAAATAGGAATATGCATATAGTAGGAATATTTTTGAATTTGTTCATTGCAGTTTTGTAAGCGTACACAAAATGACACTGTCTTGTCAGCCAAATCTTATATTTGAAAGACTTTTAATAAACTCGAAAATTTACAACTCCACAATTTTGCCAAATTCCCAAACTACTGTTCTAAAAACGAGGCTGGTTGCGAATGCAATCGTCACTAGTGACGTCACACATGGCTGGCTTGAGCTTGGAGGATCGGAGAGAGCCGTATTTAATTACTATTTTAATTACAATAATTGAACCTTCTTGGTGTCTATATATTCTACTGCCTAGTTTTTAAAACTTGTTTTTCTTTCAGTATTATCCACGAAAGTGACCAATGACGTCATAACCATAAGTAGTCTTCTATTCGGATTTGGATATGGCATAATAACCTACACGGAAAAAATCGTCTTCAAAACGTCCATAGGGATGAGGCCGTGGTATTTAATCAGGGGACCGCTGGAAGTCCTTTCAGCGATATTTATTCTGCTAATTTATTATTTAATTTATTTGAATAAGCTAGATCTAAACTTGTTGTTGTTCTTGGCCGCCCTTTCGTATTATTTTAATGCGATCTTATGGTTTTGCTTGCCATTTGTGAAGTATTTTACCAGTATTGTTAAGAGACTAGTGTTCGACGAGAGAAGCCAACAGGAAGGATTCTTTCATTAGTATTTAATGTTTCTACGTGGTTTAAATAAAAATGTGATATTTTAATTTTATCAGCTTTCCAATTATATATCCTAACCTAACTTCCATCTAAGAAAAACACATAATAATACACGAAAAACACCAAAGGAAGCTATACAAATAAAGGATTAGTCTCCTTTTTGATAAGAGATTAATCTTGTCTTTAAAAGAATAAACAATAGTTTAATCAACGATAACTAATTTAAGAAGCAGCGTGCACGCCAATCATAGTCATTGGCCGAATAGCCTTGGCAGCTGAAGCCGTAAAAAAAAGAGGGAAAGGAGTGGAAAAAATTACTTTACATTTGATTTGACAGAAAAGAAGAATAAGTTGGGTTAGGAGGTTAGGTTATTGTTATTATTTATTATACAAATTATATTTTAATTTTCATTTGCTTTGAATCTTGTTATTTTTTAATTTACTGAAATGCTCGACGCAAAGTGTGTGTTAATATTGGCAAATATTAATCGGTCGATTTTCAATGTGTAAGTTCTTTTTATTTATTTATGGCTTCTTTAACACTGACCTTCCAATTTTAAAATCTGAAAAATATGGAATTTACCTAAATACAATTTGATTCATTACTGTGTTGGTTTATAGTGTGTCGAAGAAATATACACAAGAAAAAATAGAAAATATTGCTTTCATTTAAGTCTAGAATTGAATATTGTGAAAAAGTAAGACACGAACTGCCACTTTAATCAAAACTGAGCTCAAGCTGAGAAAAATATGTAGTTCAGGTAACCCCCGATGATCTCCCGAGTATTTTAGTATTATCGATCGTATGTTACAAAGTATTTAAATCCCAGGACCATAGATGAAAGCCTCGTACAACAGAAGTTAATCTTAGTTGAATTTCGATTAGCACTGGAATCTCTATTAAGTACGGTCAGTCTCGTGCACCAAAACCGGCTTAATTAAACTCAGTTCAGTTGCACCTTGATTCACAGTTACCTTCACATGTCAATTTCTGAAGGTTAAACCAGAAGTCGAGGCTTAAATAAGCTGAGTTGCCTTGCACAAACTGTGCAATATTATATGAGTAGATTCAGCTACCAGTTGCAGAACAATTGAGTTAGATTAGATTAGATTAGACTTTTTCCACCACCATTCCTGAGACTGTTGCTACCCATGTCATAACGGCTGCCTGAATAGTACACATGGCAACCCCATAAACGTTTCAAACCCACCAAGGAGCTTGTCGAGTCTGCTTTGGCTACTTCATTGGCTCTTTTGTTGCCTCGTAGCCTTAACTACATAGCTTGTTCAATGTCTTGTGGCAACTCAAATCAAATCATTTATTTATGTTAAATACCAAAAGGTTTACACAAGTCAAAATATCAGTACGAAATACTACTTATCCTTAAAATATTAAAATATATATTAAACATTTAAGCCTAACAAATTGAAAATACACTAAACAATCCACATTCACAATCATGTAAAAGTATTTAAAATATGCATAATAAAATATATAATATATACATTATCATTCAACAAAGGGCATGAATTAGTCACCACTGAAAGATATATTTTCTGTGAGAAACTGTATGTGGTCATATAAGGGATTTTTTAAGATCTGTCGAATCCTGCTCTTGAACACACTGCCAGTTAAAGCCCTCAGGATATTTGTAAGTTTGTTGTAACAATTTATGCCCTAATATCTTGGGCCATTGCAACACCTCTCAAGCCTACACAGCGGAAGCAAGCTGTCCTCCAGAGCGGGTTGGATAGTCATGCTGATGATCATTTGTAGGATATTTATCAAGATTTTGCTTTATATAGAGTAGATTTTCTAAAATAAACACGTTAGGAAGTGTTAGAATGTTTAACTCTATGAATTTTTGCCTACAATCATCTCTATAATCTAGATCACCAACAATTCGTATCGCCCTTCGCTGCAGAGCGGAAACCCTGCGCCACCGTGCGCTATGGCCCCATGCCAGGATAGCATAAGACATGACAGAGCGGAACAAGGTGACGTATGCAGTCCTCAACCCCCCCCCCCCCCTTCTTTTACCTTGATGTAGGGAACGTTATTGATATACAACAAGAACAGTAAGGGGCCTGAGACAGATCCCTGTGGCACACCAATGTCTACAATTATTATGCAAATACAAATACAAATACAAATACAAATATTTATTCAAGTTAACAAATTACAATAAATCTTTACTCACGTCAAAAATAAAATATATACATACATCATGTCACGTCACTTACTTACGTACTAATAAGATAATGATTACTATAGTCAAAGGAACTGCTGATATTGACATTGAACATATAAATATACAATACAAAAAAGAAGAAACATATCAATTATTAAGTACCAACAAACAATTATCCTAATTAAAAAAGAAGACAATTAAAATTTATACATTAATAACATTAAACCAATCACCAGGATAAAACAAATATTTTGTTAGAAATTCCATTGTGAAAACTCCTCTATGCTGTAAAATGCCCTTTCAGTCAAAAAACTCTTCACTTTAACCTTAAATATATTTTCAGCAAGCAATTTATACTCTCTAGGCAACTTGTTATATAATAATGGTGCGGAATAATTCACTGAGATTCGTGATTTTTCAAGCCGCAAGAAGGAAGGCCTTATAGAATAACATTGTCTTGTAGGGTAAGAATGATAAAAGCCATTACAGACATACGTTCTTGATTTCTGTGACAATACAATAGACATTCATAGATATATCTGCATGGAAGAGTTAAAATACGCAGGTCAATAAAACTTTGCCTTACATCATCACGGTAACCGAGCCCAGCAATAATGCGCACTGCCCTCCTCTGCAAGGAAAATATTCTCTTCGCATGACACGAGTGACCCCATGCCAAAATAGCGTATACCGAGATGGACTGAAACACCCCATGAAAAGTCTGCAGCAGTGAAGCCTCCGGAAGTATGCGTGAAAGGTTTCTCAATAGATATATACTTTTAAGAAGACGTTTTGCAATGTAATCTGTGTGCAATTCAAATTTCAGTGTCGGATCTAAGAATACTCCCAAAAACTTCACCCCTGCCGCGTTCACACACTCCAGCCCTCTCAACGCAAAATACATGCTGATTGTTTTATCGCCATTCAGAGTCAGTTTATTACTTTTAAACCACTCACTCAGATCATCCATACTTGCAGCAACTTTGGCATCCAGAGCATTGATGTCATCGCTCGTCTCTATCAATGAAGTGTCATCAGCAAAAAGGAAGATCCTCGAGCCAGGTGCACCATTGTTTATATCGTTGACATAAACAAGAAATAGCAGCGGCCCCAAGACTGAGCCCTGTGGCACACCATGCTTCATTTCTGCCCACCCCGAGAATCTACCATTACATTCTGTCCTTTGTCTCCTATTTATTAAATAACTACTAAGTAAATTGATACTAATTTGCTCCAGCCCATAAAACCTCAGCTTACGAATCAGTATATCATGAGATACACAATCGAACGCCTTTGAGAGGTCACAGAATGTAGCATTAACATACTGCCCCCCCTCAAAAGCATCCAATATACACTCTAAAAGTTCCAATACAGCATGGGTAGTAGAGCGGCCACTTCTAAATCCAAATTGGCTCAAAGTAAACAATTTATTGTTCTCAAAATATGCGTAAAGTTGTTCCTTCAATAGAAACTCAAAGATTTTTGCTACAGTAGGAATCAATGATATAGGACGATAGTTGTTCACATCATCTTTAGGACCCTTTTTATATATGGGAATGACTTTCGCTAATTTGAGGCTGTCTGGAAAAGTTCCTGCTTGGATACATAAATTAAATAACTTTGTCAGTGGAATAATTAAAATGTCTTTAAAGGATTTCATCAAGGGAACGTTCAGGTTATATATGTCCCTGCTTGGTTTATTTTTAAGTGCATCAATAGCATCTCGACACTGAATAAAAGTGATCTCCCTGAATTGAAATTTACATGTTGGCCCCCTTCCAGCATTGAGCAAGTATGCTTGAGGCTGAGTTGCCACAGCAGGGATAGCCTCTATAGTTATTTGAGCAATATTAGAAAAAAATGTATTAAACTCCTCAGCATTTAAGTTATCATCAATACCTGATTGTTTATGCACTGTCCGATGACACACCATCAATCACGACCCTCTAGGTATGAGCTCACCAAGTTAATAATATTTGGACTGAAATTATAAATGTGAAGTTTCCTGATAAGCAGCTCGAGGGATACACAGTCGAACGCCTTGCTAAGGTTACAGAAAATGGTCTCGATATGATCTTTGTTTTCAAAACCATCCATAATGAATGATACCGGGTTTAAGATAGCCTGAACAGTGTTTCGGCCCTTCCTGAATCCAAATTGTTCCTCAAATAAAAGTGCATTCGCCTCAAGATACGATGCCATTCCAGAAGTCATACATTTTTTGAATATTTTTGAGAAGATTGGGCGGTAGTTAGAGACATCCGTTTTATCTCCCATTTTAAAAATGGGAATTATGATTGCTTGTTTTAGACAAGATGGAAAAGTGTTTTCTTTAAAGGAAATATTTATGTTTTGTTAGCGACAATACAATAAGGTCTTTAATCCCTTTAATAAGTTTAACGGAGAGGCCAAAGATATCCCGTGTGTCTTTGTTTTTTAGGTTCGTTCAATGAAACCTACCTCCCCAAATTCAAAGGGTATTTTGGGTTGAGTATCCGGCTGAAAATGGACATCCTCAACAAAGCACTGCCCATCTCCAACCAGCCTCCCAGCCACTTCGGAGAAAAACTTGTCAAATCCATTTGGAGAGATTTGTGTACTTGGACCCTGATGTTCCTTGCCTTTAGATTTATTAGCAGATTCAGTGATTAATGAGTCATTTTAATCTTTTTTTACAAGTTTAATTGAGTTTTTGTATTGACCCAGAAAAGTATTCTTCCGGGTAAGTAATTCTGGTGATGGACAGTGTCTATAAAGGTCTGAGAGGAACCGTAACCGATCACGCATGCCCCGCAAGTGGTTATTAAACCATGGGAATACCGTTTGTGATTGTTTGACTCAGTACTGTTTTTCAGGAAATGCAGTTTCATAAGCGACTTTTATATTATTACAGAAAAGTTCCCATTTTTTATCCACCGAAATATTGTCTGCTATGAATGACCAATCACAGCCCTCTACTAGACCGTAAAAAATTATTTTCCCGTATTCTGTTATGGGTCTGAAACATTTAGAAGTTGTTTTGTGAGAGTCTGAAGAAGGATTAACATTAAACCAAAAGTGGATGTAATTATGATCAGATAGATTGTTATCATGCACACTTACTCGTGTATTAGAGCTGTAAAAATTTATGAAAATATTGTCACGACAGATATCACCGCGTGTCTCAGAAAGCACCATCGCCTCAAAGCCATAAGATTCCAACAAGTCCAGAACAGATATGGCTTTTGAGGTGTACCAATAGAACACTCTTTGCTAGTTTAGATGTTGTACCATTTGCCTTGATTGCGTTTAGTCCTGCCTGTTCTCCATTTCCTGCCTGCACTGTTCTATGGTCTTATCTCAGCCGGAAATACCGTAGCTAGATTTTTCATAGATATTGGAAAACTCAATACTCTTTATTTGCACTAAGCCATTACACAGAAAAAATGGATGTTACACGTCAAAGTACAAGATAAAATATAAACTAATATTAGAATGCTAAAACTACCTGCCTAAATAATATAAAAAGTTATGACAGAAGCATTCAAAAAATTCAATTTAAAGTACATAAATATAGACCCAAACAAACAATATAAACACCTACACAGAAAAACTCAAATTACAGCTGTGAATTAAAGCATGAGGAATAATTAAAATATTCAGAAATGGAATAAAAGGCCCTGTGTAGTAGCATACGTTTAAAAGCTCAATTACAACTTTGCTATTTTTAACTAATACTCTCTTTATTCACTACCACTGTATACAATTTAACACTTTAAACTACTTTACAACTAATATCTATTCAACACTCAATGATTAACTGAACTAACTGACCTCAGTGACCTCAGCTTGGGTCTGCTCCTTATATATAATCTCCAATCTATCACGAATATTCGGGAACTATTCCGAGGCCACTCTATATGATCATCGTCCATCGAGATAATTCCAGTGCTCCTGAATATTCGCGGCCGGCCGGGCGGCGATGACTCATACATAAACACGGTACGCTACAAGGCAAGTTCTATAGGGTAGCACAAAAACGTTCGGACGGTTGTTAGTCGTGACAATAATAATAAAGAAATGAATGCATCAGCCTAAATCACTGAATTTAATTAACTCATATTTTGATTCTGTGAAATGCAATTATCAACTACGTTATTAATAATGCTAATATAATCATAATCTGCATCTATCTATGCATTGAACCTCAGATTACCTTGGCATGCCTTAAGTTGTAGTCTGTAGTCTTAAAGGAACAACATCACAAAAGCACTGAAAATATCCATTAAACTTAGAAAACATAAATAAAGAGGCATTTTAAATTTTGTACTGTGCAATTTTGAACATAATGAATATAGGTACAGATGAGCCACGAGATGAACCCAGTGGCATGTTTTTGAAATTTTAATTTGAAATTCAGTACATAGTAAAACCTTTTTAGTAAAAGTTTGAATTTTATTTTTATTTAAACATGGGGTCACTGATCTACGTCAAATTGCCTCACAACTTTGTTTAACCACAAAATACTTTCCAACAATTAGAGACGCGTTTAATATCTATTAATTCTACATGAAATAATGTCGATTAATAACACCTTGTTATTTATGATGTTTACAATATTTGTATTGTCCATGTGCCTACTTGTATTTATATTAGCTAGGCGTAGATAATCGTTTTTAAATATATATTTTTTTAATAATCAGATATCCGTTTACGTATCAACATCCCCTATATACTCGCCAAAACGTCCAAAAGTATCATTTTTAGTTAAAATGAATTATTGCCGTTAAAGATTTTTATTACTAATTGCCACAATATAGCAATTAATAGTTATATTACTATCGTATTTTATGACAAATTAAGCCTTTAATTGGGACCTATTTCAAGCAGGGTTTTCTTAGTCTTAACTCTAAGTTAAATTTTTATTTACGAGACTGATAAAAGTTGTTTTCAGTTCATGTTCATATCTAATTTTGAGCGGGCCGCTTCTAATGAATGATGCCTCGTTTTGTGAACATTTCAGTTCAGTTGCTTGACTGGTTATTTTATTTAATTAATTAATTTCGTTCAATATGTATGAATATATTAATAGGATTCTGGCAGTAGATCGGATCTTTGAACCGTAGCCGGTACCATAAAACTAAAAACAAGTCTGAGTGGCAAAACGATTTTACAGCACGTGTTTGTATCATTGCGAAATAGTTTTCAATTTTGGAGGATTTAAGAGTGATTCTTTGTGTTTTGTGCTACTTCCCTAAGCCATTAAAAAACTAAAGTTTTAGTTTTTTTTTCTATAATTTTGGTAAGAGTTTTATATTTACTTCGGAAATCGGAAATTAGTATCTAGTGTTTTAGGAAAGAGGTAAAGTAAATCAGTTTTAAAGTGTAAAAACATATTCATTTTCAAACCATTGTAAAGCGGCATTCGTTGTGACTTTTTCGCGCGCTTTTTCGCTCGCTAATAAGTAAACATTTTCAGTTATTGGGTTTAATTTTTTGAATGATTATAATTTCAGGACGTTAAAGGTGGGTTCAAGAAGATATATAATTTAATACTTTAAGAAACAACGTAACTTCATTTTATAAGTTATATATGAAATTATAATAATTATATATATTTTTGGCGTTCCAAAAAAGCTAAAACTAAAAACTACATATTTTCTCTCAGTTGAGATCTTGCTTAAGGCAAAACATGTATGTACTTACTTCCCAGTACCCTGTACTATAAAGTTTAAAAGAGAGGTTCCCATTATCGAGATGGGAGCATGAGAAGAGCAATTTTCGGATAATTTAATTTTAAAACATAAAAGTTAATTAATTCTTAAATAATTAGAAATAACATAGCATAAAGTACCTACGTGAAAATTGGTCTGCGCTTGATCCGTATATGCAATAGTGAAACATCAGTATAATTTTTCTTCTAAGGACTAGCAGGCGTTTTTGATACCTATATATTTATTAAATTGTTCCAGATTTTTAATTTTTATTACCTTGGGTCCACTCAACAGAATTAATGATCAGAACGATTTAATGAGCCCTGAAATATTCAATAATGTGTTGGAATTTGTCGGTAAAATAGTTATTTATGCAACAAGTGTGTAAAGTGACCCTTTTTTATGAATGGGAATATTGTCGCATGAGCCGTAGGCGTATACGACAATCCCATGAATAAAAAAGGGTACTTTACGCATGAGTAGCATACAAAATCTTTTCTACTACGGAAAAATATATGAAAACACAAAAATAATATTAGAATACTTTACGCACTGCCCTAAGCGTCAAAAAATATGTCACATTTACTTTACGCACTAGTGCGTAAAATAACTCACTTTACGCACTGCAAGTTAAAAAGGCTTATTTTACGAATCTTAGAGAGTGCGTAAAGTGAGTACTTTATGCACGGTAGTAGAAAATAGTATTTCTTGTGTTGTTATTTTTCTGTTCGAGTGCCACTGAATTAAATCATGTTATTTATTAAATCCTGTGACTTAAGAAATATTAAAGCAATTTTTTGGTAATTTTCGTCATGTTTTAAAATAATTTTCCAAACATCTTGAAAAACAATTAAAAAAGACATGTTTCAAATACGGACCCGTTTTCAACATTGCCAAATTGACATAGATCTTTAGAAATATTTTTTTCGCTCATTCTTGCTGCCCAAAATTGAGGCAATTTATATATACTATTCCATGTATTCGAAAATTAATGATACGGACCCGTTTACAGCATTGCCAAACTGACATAGATATTTAAAAAAAAATTTTTTCGCTGATTCTTGTTGCTCAGAATTGAAGCAATTTCCATTTTCTGAGACTCGGTTAAACGCCCCCGAGCAGTTTATATATACCTACTATTCCATATATATTCGAACACTAAAGGTACTCTCAAAGAGAGTGCGCAATACTCTGTGACTCTACTGAGCAATGGCTTTAATCAGCTAGTTAGTGGGATTACTAGACAGAGTGATTGTCTTGATAACGTCTTTATTATTTTTTCTCGCTCATCTGTCTCTGTTAGTATCATGGATTTGAGCGTCTCTGATCACTGTGGACAACTTGTTCGGCTGGCAATCAATGGGATTCCGGTTTCGGTAAAGGAAGAGCTACATAAGTGTAGGCCCATGACAGAAAGGGGATTACATTGCTTCTACAACGAGGTAAATGAATGTTCGTTTGACTACATAAATAATGATGATTTTAATATTGACCAAAAATTTGACACTCTTATGGGGCTCATTGAGGGGGCATACCTGCAGTCCTTTTCCGAGAAAACCCTCCGGGTTCGCTCCGGTAGGCCGGTTGGAGATATTGGCTGGTTTGATAGTGAACTAAAGGAAAGGAGAGAAACAATACCCTTTCTATTCTAGCAGGTTATTGCAAACTTAATAGTTCTGAGTTTGCCAATTCTGAACTAAAAAAAAACTAAAAAAACATTATAAAAAAGGCTTAAAGCCGCAAAAAAAACAACATAACGATAACTTAATAAATATTTCTACAAACCCCATAAAAACAATATGACAAATAATAAATAACTTCAGACCAAAATCTGCAGATGGGGGTGACAAGGGTACATCCCCAACTGCAGAGGAATTTAACAATTACTTTGCTGGTGCTGCCAATAGTCTGATTAAAGATATGGAGGAAACAGACACTGACCCTCTCCTTAATGTTAGAGAGCATATGTCACAATGCCCAATCTTTTCTTTTGGCGAGGTTTCATTGATATATGTTAGATATATTATCATTAAGCTCAAAAATAAAAACAGTAGATACCTCTATGTCAAATTAATTAAAACAATTAAAGATATTATATACATCCCTTTAGCAAAACTAATAATTCTTTGTTTTAAAAGCAACACCTTTCCATCCAAGCTAAAAAAGGCTTAAGTTATACCTATTTATAAAAAGGGAGATAAATCACTGCCCTCCAACTACCGACCAATATCTCTGCTGCCAGTATTTTCCAAAATATGCATGGCTGTCAGGACTGCTGACTTTTGACACCAATAAACTATTTACATCTAGCCAGTTTGGCTTCCGAGGGAAGAGAAGCACAACTGTGGATGGTCGATGGAATTATAGAATCTTTGAAAATTCCAAATACAATGGATCATGCTTCTGTGACCTAAGCAAGGCATTCGACTGTATCATGCATAGTATCCTCCTAAATAAACTTAAGTTCTGTAACTTTGATGAGAGTAGTATAAAGCTATTAAAATCATACCTGGAGGAGCGAACTCAGATTGTAAGGATAGGGATGGGCTCATCCGGGGAGAGAGCGATGGATGTAGGAGTGTCACAGGGGTCGGTACTGGGTCTTCTACTTTTTCTTATCTACATAAACGACTTCCCACTAGAAGACCTAGAGACAATATACACTCTCTTTGCGGATGATACCTCACTATCCTGCAGTGAGTGCTCTCTCATCTCAACACTGGAGAGGCTACCTATCGCACGGTCCAGGGCAGGGGATTGGTTCAGAGCGAGCAAACTACTGTTGAATGAGGAGAAAACCCATACTGTGATGTTTGCGCTGAGAGACGTACCTGATCAGTTTGTGACCCTGGAAAGTGTACAATTTCTGAGTGAGTCCGAATTGACAGAAAACTTAAATTTGATGCCCATGTGGATTCACTGTGTGGAAGACTCCGAGGGGGTGTTTTTGCCCTAAGAGGTCTAAGCACATGTGTTTCCACTACTGTACTGAAAACTGCATACTGGTCTTTAATACACTCTACACTCTCATATGCAATTATGGTGTGGGGACACTCGGCGCATGCACAGAGGGTTTTTGCTCTACAAAGAAGAGCAATCAGAATTATAGCAGGCCTCGCTTACAGGGAGGACTGCAGGGGGGCTTTTCATCTGTCGAAATTCGTCTACTTCCATCAGTATATATTCTTGCAAACCTGATTTACGTAAAAAAATATTCAAAAGTACACAGTGGCGGGAGACGTTCATATCTATGATACAAGAAACAGGCAGAACTTAACAGTGTTTTACCGTAGACTTAAAACATGTCACATTGGGCCTGATTACTGGAGGGTAAAGTGCTTCAATAAGATCCCAGGGGAGGTTAGGATACTGCCACTTAACATTTTCAAGAGTCGAGTGAAGACATTTCTCTTAAAAAATACATTTTATTCAGTTGATAAGTTTTTAATGTGTGATGTACCTGACATTTATTATGTGTATTGTATGTAATACGGTAAAATTTTAAATGTTGAATGTTCACACGTTTATATGTTGACAATTCTTAATTGTTTTAAAGTGTAATTTTAAAAGTAAAATTCTAGTTTTATGTATTTTTATTATGATTTATTTTTCTTTTGACTAAGGTAAGATTACTATGTAATTTAAATAACCTGTAATATATTTGAATTTGACATACCTAGTTCTTCAGAAATATTTTGTCCGATGACTCTTGTTGCTCAGAATTGAAGCAATTTATTATATACTATTACATATATTCGAAAACTAAAAATACAGATCCGTTTACAGCATTGCCAAACTGACATGGTTATTCAGAAATATTTTTTTTTGGCTCATTATTGTTGCTTAGAACGAAATATCACTTTTAAACTAAAAGAGAACAAGCTGCTTCGAGGAGGTTTGCCAAAAATTATTATTATTATAAATGTTGAGCTGAACACGGACGGAAATACCTCGCTCAGCGAATATTCTGCTAACGGGGGATTTTAACATTATGCAGACGAGAGTTCTGCCTCTACATTTGTGTAATTTGCTTGATTCTTTTGACATGTATATGCATGTGAATTCACCTACTCGTCTCACACAATTTTCATGCAGTACTTTTCCTGTGACAAGATAGATAGTGCTGTTAAGAATTCAGCCCTTTCTGATCATGAGGTCATCTTATGTAATGTATTAGATGTTGAAGGGCGTAAAATATCTAAACCAAGGTCTGGTAGAGTCTTCAGTAGAAAGAATTTCGATAAGTTCCGCAGACGCGCCACAAACTTATCCTGGATTCATATACTTGGTTCATCCGATCCCATATCGATGTTTCATGGGCGGTCAGATTTTTTTATATGTCTTTGGGTCAGAATAACTCTTTAATGCTGCCTTCCCAATTGTGAGAATAAAAACCAAAGGTCTTAAAACCTCCTCGAGAAATCTCAGATCTCTCTATTTCATAAGGAAATACACTAACTGCCCAAATGTTCAACAGTATTTTACTGCATACCGTTCTCTATATCGTAAACTGATTAGGGCAGAAGCAGGTCTATTACTCCAACTGCATGGACAATTCTTCAAATAAACCGAAATATTGTTGGAAAATAGTCAATGATATCCGTGCCAAAAACAACTATCAGGCTGCAGCGGACCCTGAGATCACCCCTGATGAGCTTAATGTTTTTTTTTTGTAACATTGCCCAGAACCTCCAACAGGACCTCAATCCGTCAATTGATCCAATTAACGTACTACCGCAAATTACAGTTGTAAACTCATTTTTCTTTTCCCCCACCAACTTAGATGAATTGAAAAAAAACACTAGGCTCAATCAGAAATAAAAATTCCTCAGGAGATGATGGACTGTCAATCCAGATCTTTATGAATTTGCCTGCTGAGGGCCTGGAGGTACTGGTTGAGGCAATAAACTCCTCATGGACCAAGGATACATTCCCACCATGTCTGAAATCCGCAAATATTACCCCAGTCCATAAGGATGGAGATCTACATGATCCATCAAATTTTAGGCCAATTTCATTGCTGTCCGACCGCCCTCTCAAAATTGATCGAGAAGTTGGCTAAGTATCGTATAATGTCCTACTTAAAATTGAATAATATTCTTAACAGCACTCAGTTTAGGTTCCAAGAGAACTTAAACACCAATGATGCTATCTACAACTTCCTCCATTCTACTATTCCATATATTCGAACACTAAAGGTACGGACCCGTTTCCAGCAGTGCCAAGCCGACATAGTTCTTCAGAAATATTTTTTCCGACTCTTGTTGCTCAGAATTGACGTAATTTATTATATGCTATTACATATATTCTAAAACTAAAAATACAGATCCGTTTACAGCATTGCCAAACTGACATAGATCTTCAGAAATATTTTTTCCGTTGATTCTTGTTTTTTCTTCTGTTTGGCACACAAACACAAGAGGAAAATTCTATTCCTCTCAACGAGCGGTGCGTGTGCGGAGAAGATGGTGGACCTTTAAGTTGAAGCGCTATAGGTTGTAGTTTTCGGGAAAGACGTTACCCGGAAGTCCATTCCAGAGGGAGGCAGTCCTCCAGACAACAAAAGACCCGAAACAGCGACGTCCTGTAGGCGTTCGCAACTGAATCGTATGTTGATGAGCAGCTTGTGTCTGGCACAACTCTAATGTCAGCTCGTTCGAACACCTTCCGTAGTAGTATCAATAGTAAAGAGATAGGTTCGCCACTTTTCTTCGATGTTCAAGGCTATCAAGGTCTTTAGTCAACTCTGGGTCATCCACAAGACGGATTGCTCTCCGCTGTATGGAGTCCAACATCTTGAGCAAGTGTTTGGGTGCCGAGCTCCACACATGGGAACAGTATTCCAGAGATGGTCTTATCTGGGCCTTATAGAGCAGTAAGAGCTGATGAGGTGTATACAACTTTTTTGCTCTATAGAGTGCTCCTAACTTTTTGTGCTGCTGCCTTGGCGATTTTGATGATATGATTACGCCAAGACATGTTGTTTTCTACGTTGATGCCCAGGAAGCTTATGGATGAGGCCAGAACCAGTGTTTGTCCTGTCATTGATAAGTCAGGTCCTGCGGTATTTGCTTTTTTTGAGAGGACAGCTGCTTGAGTCTTTCCTGCGTTAAACTGGACATTATTTTCCTCAACCCAATCCACGATGGCGTTCATATCCTCATTGATGGCAGCAATCTGATTTTCTCGCTCGCGTTGGGAATGAGCAGCGGTCATTGGAGTCCGCGAAATGCATGAGGATATAAGAGTGGTGTCGTCTGCAAAGCTGTAAATAGAATAGATTTTAAATTTCTCCGAGCGATGTTTGTCAATACCAACTCGGATGCTTCGATCCCTTAAGAAATTGGAAAGCCAGAAAACCAGTGCTGGTGGTAGTCCGTATGCTGTCAATTTGCTTAACAATCCGTCATGACACACCCTATCAAATGCTTTGGATATGTCGAGAGCCACTGCACAAGATTCGCCGTAGCTCTCGATGGCTTCGGTCCACAGATAAGTCACGTAAGTCAGGAGATCTTCTGTTGATCTGTGCTTGCAGAAGCCATACTGGCGATCGCTTATGATGCCTGCCGATTCGAGATATTTTAATTGTTCGTTGATCAGTTTCTCCATGACTTTGGACATTACGGGAACTAAGGCAATTGGACGGTAGATGTTTGGAATCGTTTTTTTACCTTTCTTCCAGATTGGTTGTACTTGAGCGCATTTCCAGTATTCCAGTAGAAGGAAAGCATGCAGTTCTGTATGATAGGGAGAAAAGCCTGCATAGTAGAGCTGTTGCTGCTCATTATTGTTGTTCAGAACGAAATTTCGTTTCGTAAAAAAGAACGTATTGCTTAGAGGAGGTTTCTCAAAAATTCGTTAATTATTAGAATTGAGCTGACTCGGCTAAAGCACCCGGTTATTATATTGACGCCTCGGGTGCTAAACGCCTACATTACGTCCTTTGATGCATAAATAACAATTATTTACGGTCATAGAAATTTCTATACATTTTTTTTTAGTGAAGTTCGATTACTGAATTTAACTCTTTTATAAGTTTTTAATCACTTATGGCGTTTTGATATCACAACTTATTTTAAAAGCTAAATAAAATAGTAATTTATATATTTTCTCACATTTTTCTTACCACAAATCAATTTACTGGCCATATTTGTAGCAATCCAAAATATTGTAACTTCTATGATCAATAACATTATTATGTTTTCATTTGACTTTGTTTTATTTGTTTTTTTTTTGTTAATAAAAATATAATATTATCGTAGAAAGAGAATTTTTTAATGAAAACGGGTTTTTTCATGTAAGTGGGGCTTACCATGGTTTAGAGAAGTCAGGGAGACACAATGTTCCAGGATTGAAAAACTAGAAAATGATTTATCTGAATTTCAAAATAAAATAAAGAGATTGTAATAAAATAATATAGAAAATTATTAAAATAAACGGAAACAGTACAGACATACCTATACTCTCGTCACCGTCAACTTTGCTTTCGTGATGTGGAAGTATGTTTGTACCTATTTATTTTTTTTTTTTGGGATGCCCTGCATATTTTAACCTGTTGTACCTGTTCCAGTTCGCGTTTGTTAATTAACGAATGATAAAAAAATTTCCTTCTGACAATCTGCATATTCAAGTTTTTCCGTTAACTTGAAACGTACATTGAAACAGCATTTTTTAAAAGTCATTTTATGCTCACATCATATTTTTAAGCTACTAAAATTCAATCAAACGTCCCGCCATGCCCGCGCGCGTACGAGCGTCTCGATTTAAAAGAGAAAGCTCTTCAGAATAAGAAAGTATGTTAAAGTACAGTCATTTTATTCCTTAGTTTTTAGCATTGCCAAGAAATGCGACCGACCATTATTTATTCGTGGGAAGTTTGATCAAAATCCCGTCAAAATTCGTTTTGGTTTAACATCAAAAATTGACTGAGAGGTAAAAATCAACATGATCCTCGCCATTGGATGTTTGATCATCGTGTGTGCGACTACAATAGCTATTGTGAAATCCAAAAAACCACTGAAGTTGATAGTGGCAGAAGCCAAGTATGAAATATTGTACAATGCTATGGGATCTAAGTATATGATGCACGATTTTCTTATGAGGAAGAAGAATAAAACGGGTAAGTTAAAAGTTAGAATTTAACGCATGGTCACATCTATACGTATTTTATTTTTTGAAGGGAACCAAAGCTGATTTAAGTGTGTTTTATGTCTATATAGGCAATTACTATTGGAGCCTCAAATGCAGAAAACACTTTTTTTATATAAATTTTTAAGCCACGTAATAAAATGTTGAAAAATACATACATACATCCAACAACATCCCAGTTTATATTACTTGGACTCTGATGAATGTTCCAGGTCCGAACGCAACCTGTATAATTGTATAATACTCCTTAACTTTTACTTGACATTCTTATTTTTTCGAAATTCTAATAACTTGAAAAACTATGAGAATATATCAAGAAAAATTGCCAATCAAAAAAATAGGAGGCTCTATGTAAATTAGAACATTTTTTAAACTTAAAAACTTCTCATATAAAATTTGAAAATGTAAACCTAGAACGAAAATACAAATATCATGTATTGTTCAAATTTAATATGCTTATTAATAACAGAAACAATTATGTCATTAAATAGTTTATCTGACTTAAATGAGCTTAATAGCATTGGATTTCGAATAAAAAAATTTGCCAAATGAAATGTTTAACCAATTTAAAAATCAAAATACTATAAAAGTGAAAAACTTTCAAAAAATCAAAACAAAATAAAAAATCTCCTTTCAAAACTAAAAAGCTGACTCTAAAAGTACACCACAATTATGGGTTAAAAACGTCACTAACAAACACATTCCTGATCATGCATTTAAAAATCTAAAAGCAAATAAAACTAATATGACAGTGGAATATGACCAAAAAAATTAAAAATTCTCTAAAGAGAAAAATCTATAAGCAAATTAAATTAGATCCCACAAATTAACATAAAAAAGCAACCTATTAATAGACACTTGGGAAAAAAGTTTTATATCTCTCGAAATATAGCAAAAAATTAATACCACCAAAAATTTACAAACTTCCAAAACTACATAAAGAAAATATTCCACTAAGGCCAATATTATCTGCTGTGTATCATCTACTGCAGCAATTATACACTCAGATGAATGAGGGTGGGGCTTCTGCTGTTGTCTTCTGTGACTTGTCAAAGGCTTTTGACTGCATCAGCTATGATAGTCTACTTCAGAAGCTCGAACATTATGGCTTTAGAGGTCAGACTTTGTCCTGGCTTTCTTCTTTCCTTACCAGTCGTTGCCAGCGTGTTATCATAGGGCCTACATGCTCTGATTATCAATTCGTTCGATGCAGGGCTCAGTCTTGGGTCCTATTTTATTCCTGCTTTACATGAATGATCTTGCAGGGCTTCGGATTATTGGTCAATTCACCATCTTTGCCGATGATACATCCGTATTGTGGCATGATCAGGATCCTATATTACTTCATAGAACCGTATTGCAGGATCTTGAGAGAGTGAAATTATGGTGCTATTTCACTCAGCGATTCAGAACATGTAGGAGATTTCAACAATTTTTTTCTAGCATAGCGGAGGAATTACTGAGCCACCTGGCTGAGCCAGTTGTCGGTGCAGAGGAATACTTGGAGAGGTCAGGCCTATACAATGAGAACATTTTTTTCCTTTAGACAGGTGACGTTTGTTGAAGCCAGGGATGCCATTGACAGCCTGAAAAATAAGGGGAGCCGGGATATTTATGGTATGAGTGTAAAACTTCTAAAAAATATTAAAAATATTCTTATAACGCCAATGAACAATTTAATAAATATGTGCATCAATGATTGGGTCTTTCTTAAGACTAAAATGAACAATTATAGACCCAATGCCCTCATATCAGTTATCAGCAAAGTCTTTGAACTGCTTTTAAAAAATCAGCTGTATGACTTTTTTGAAAACAATAAAATATTCTCAAAAAGCCAATTTGGGCTTAGAAAGAAGCACTCAACCATTCAGGCGATAAATACCCAGTGCGAATATGTACTCAGGGATTTTGAGGAGGGTTAACATGTAGGATCCACATACTATGATCTGTCTAAAGCATTCGACTGTATCTTCCATGACATCTTACTAAGAAAGCTCACTTTCTATGGCGTCAATTAGAAGAGTTTAGCTCTCCTGCAGAGCTATCTATCGGACCGGAAACAGGTGACTTGTCTCAATCAGGCGAAACCTGACCAAAGGTTACTTAAGCATGATGTTCCCCAAGGTCCCATTTTGGGACCCATATTATTATTGAACTATATAAATGACATTCACTCAGCTGTTACAGAGGGTAAGGTTATCTTATTTGCAGATGACATCACTATTACAAATGCCAATTCAGATGCAGCAACTTTGGGTCAGACAATGGATGCAAACCGCACTAACTTGACAGGCTGGTTTACTCCAATTCAGACAAAACAGAGACAATCATCTGTAGTCTCAGGTCACAGGAGCACGAAAACCCCAAATCAGTGAAATTCCTCGGTGTCCTTGTGAATCCGACACTGAAGTTTGATTGCCATGTCGACAATATCTGCAAAAGGGTCTCACGTTCCATCTTCCTGCTAAGACATTTGTCTGCAGTGGTAGACGGACATGTGGGACTGACCATCTTCCACGCACTGATTCAGTCTCTTAGGTGCTATGCCATCTTAGTGTGGGGACACTCCTCGTATGCCGAGAGGGTGTTTGCTCTTCAACGAAGAGCGGTGAGGATCCTTGCTTGTGGGCCTTTCCCATTCAATGATGGAATTGTTGCCTTGTTTGAGCCTGTATTGTACCATTCTTAGGTTCCCCTGTATATGTAATGGAGGTAAATTTAGCAGGACTTCCAGTGCTGCAGTTGGAGTTGTTCTGATCGCCCCCGAGACGCCTTCTAGTTGCCTGATTGCACCTGTTTGGGTGGCCTTTATGCCCCAGGCTATAGAGCCATGGGTTAGCATGGACCTTACCACCATTTTGTACAACCAAATATTCAATTCGGGGCTCAGCCCCCAGTTACTCCCGCGAAGTCGCTTGCATCTGCCCAGTGCAATTCTTGCTTTCTGAGTGACCTTACTTAGATGCGGTCCCCAAGTCATACCTTGGTCAAAAGTGACATCTACGTATTTGACTTCCTTGGAAAAAGACATTATTATCCCGCTGAGCATTGGATTTTTCAGATCCTTTAATGCTCTTTTCTTTGTTAATGGGTCTATTGTGGTTTTCAGCGGATTAACCGACAGATCCTCCTCTTCACGTCATTTGCTTACTATGTTCAAGGTCTTTTGTGCTCTTGTTGAAATATAGCCCATGTTCCTTCCCCTGACTACTATGACTAAGTCGTCTGCGTAGCATAGGCAGATGTATCGTTCATTTTCCATCTTGTCTAGTAGACTATCTATCAGAATGGCCACAGTAGTGGGGCAGCTCCTCCCCACCCGCGCCGTAACCGTATCCGCACATATGGTGGCAGTTATTGCCCTATACTTTAGGTTTGTTTGGATCCAGTTGCAGATGGTTGGGGTGATTTCTTTGTGTTTGACTGCCCTAAGCAGCGATTTGGCTGGAATGTTGTTGAAAGCACCCTCTATGTCCAGAAAGGTGGCGAGTGCCACCCGCTTATCGTCTATTGCCTTCATCAGGAGTCTATGTAGATTGTCCCGGGCCAAATCTGTAGACTTTCTTGGTTGGCATGCATATTGACGCTCGTGAAGGGGTTTTGTTGAGAGAATGTTGTCGCGGATATACCGATCGACTAGTTTTTCCGGTGTTTTAAGCAGGTATGAAGTTAGACTTATTGGTCTGTATGACACTATGCATGCTCTGAGTATCTTGCAGATGTGTGGTAGTAGTATCTCCTCCCCTTTCTTCAACTGAACTGGGTAGATTCCATCTGGTCCAGAGGACTTATAAGGCTGGGATTCGCCTACTGCCTATTAAATTTTTTCCAAATGTAACAATCTCGTTGGCCCTTTTCCAATCTGTTTCTTTCTGGCCTTGCATGCGTTGCTGTTGGTTCTGGCCTGCTCTGATTGTTTATGACTCTAGACCTTGGGAAATGTGTGTCCGTCAGTAGTTCCAGAGTTTCTCTTGTGGAGCTGATGAACGTGCTATCTGGTTTCTTTAGATGTCCAGCTTCACCCGCAGTACCTTCGACGGCCAGAACTTTGCACACTCTTGCACACTGCTTTGTTCCGGCTATCTTTTCGCAGAACTCCTGATTTCTTTTGGCCCTCCGAATTTCTTTGTTGTACTGCGTTAATTTTTCTCTATAGATATGTATTCCAGTATTGACTCTGTTAAACAGCCTTCTCACCTCAGACCTTTTATCTATTGTACTGCCTCAGATTGTGTGATGGGCGTTCACATTGCCACCCATAATTAGTGGTTGCCTTCTCCTACAGTGGGTCTCGAAAATAGATGGGGGGCAGGTCCTACCATCGATCGTATCGTCGTTGGAGAAGTAGGAGCTGCAGAGTGTCCAAGACTTGGTGCCTTCTGCAGTTGAGCTGTAACAAAATCGCCGGAGCAGAGCTCCGGAATTAGCATGCTGTTAATTCGGTTGCTATTGTAGAGGACACAGGCTCTTGGCGTAATAACCTTTGTGTGATACAGTAGTTTCCCCCCCTGGTTTCTGAAACCTCGAATGGCCCCTTTGTTCACCCAGGGTTCTTGTATTAGCGCAATATCGATCTCTTCCTGCAAACCTCTTGCATAGCACGGCGGAAGCGGCCTTTGCATGATGCAGGTTTATTTGGATGATCTTTATATTAGCCATTTTTTACCAGGGGCGTAGCCAGAAACGGCTCACATCTTTAATCTGGCCGTACAGGAAACTTATTTCCCAGAGGCATTAAAAGTTGCTGTTATAACTCCTATACATAAAAATGGAGATATAACAGATGTATGTAATTATAGACCCATAAGTTTAATCAATGTTTTGGCCAAAATATTTGAAATTATTTTGTTTGCGGCACTGTATAATGCTACCCAAGCTAATAAATCTTTACATCAACATGGATTTGTTACTGATAAATCAACGGTCACAAATTTAATCACCCTATCGGAAAATGCTGCTAATGCCATAGAGAATAAGTCCCAGCTGGATGTAATTTTTATTGACTGTGAAAAGGCGTTCGATAAGGTAGATCATAGAATCCTGCTTGAGAGACTTGTGGAGCAAGGTGCATCCCGGAAAACTTATGAATTTTTTAAATCATATCCTTCTAATAGGCCTCAATATGTAAAAATTGGAAAAGTTACATCAAATAAATACATTGCTTCCTCTGGAGTTCCACAGGACCCTCTATTGTTCACTCTTTTCATACAGAATATGCCGGAATGTCTTACAGGCTCTGCAGGTCTTCTTTTTGCAGATTTTAAGCTCTTTAAGCAGGTGGAATCTGTGACAGTCAACAATTGCAGAAAGATTTGAATGCTGTATGTGAGTGGTTCCATACTAACAGGATGTTCTTAAATATAAACAAGTGCTCTGTGATATCTTTTGCTAGGAAGAATAATATGACTATGGAATAAATGACATAAAACTGGATCGTAAGACTGAGGTTAAAGACTTAGGTGTAGTATTTCAGAATAATTTTAGATTTAATAATCATTATTCATATGTTGTGAGTCAAGCATATAAATACCTAGGTTTCATCATTAGAAACAGCAGGGATTTTAATATTTCAACTATCATCCGCCTATATAATGCCTGTGTGAGACCACATCTGAAATATGCGTTGCAAGTGTGGATGCCAAGAACAGCATATCATATAGATTTTATAGAAAGGGTTCAGAAGCGTTTTTTGAGGGTCTCTATGTCAAGAAATACAATGCATATCCATATATGGTCTCGTATAGATCTATGCTGCAGGATTTTAACATGGGTAATTTGGAGGAAAGAAAGAACACACAGGCTACTTTGTTTATATGCTTTATTATTAACAATATTAAGTACAAAGACTGGTGAGCTGATGCGCTTTTTAAGGCTGAATGTCCCAAAGGTCAATCTTAGAATTTTAAATTATAATTTATTTAATATCAATTTATTCAGTTTGTCACCTTTCAATAATTTGATGTCAGTGTGTAATAAGGAAATCAAGAAGTCCCAGATAGATACTTTTAATGTTTCTGCAGCAAGAATAAAAAAAATTTTTTTTAGTTTTAAGTAATGTGTGTTCATTGTTCATTTTGTAACTTTTATATAATGGTTTATTGTATTTATATGTTTTTAGAAAATTTTTAGTTGTTATGTGTTACTCTTTACCTGTAAGTACTATGTCAATGGTGTTTGTAAAGAGTATAATTAAATAAATAAATTATTAAAACAAGTCATTATCCTTAACATTGGCAGGGAATTTGTTGGTTGTATTTATCAAATCATTGTGCGAAATCTATACGAATAATTAAAGATTGATTTTTTTGTATAATTTTAGATCTGCCATTGAAATCAGGAAAAACAGCTGTGATAACTGGTGGAACACGAGGCATTGGCCTGGAAGTAATTAAGCTGCTAATTAAGTGTGATATAAATGTAATTATAGGTAATATTATAATCATACTGCTTTAATTCGTCGTTAAAAAGCCAGTTTTTATAAATTTGCAGGATGAGCTGTAGAATTTCTAAATGATTTTATATTTATGCATGGATTCTTATGATAATATTCTTATATTATATGAGAAGTACAAAATCTTAAGTGCTTTCGATTTTTTTAGGATGTAGAAACGTTCAACAAGGAGAAGCTCTTTTGCCAAAGTTTCGGGAGGAAGGTATTAATACAGGAAACATAGAAGTATGCCAGCTAGATATAAGCGTCTCAGATTCAGTGAAAACATTCGCCCAGGAAGTTAAACAGAAACATGACAAAATCGACTACCTAATAAACAACGGTAAGTCCTATTTTTCAAAAAATTCTTAGTCATACATTTCCTTGTTCATCAACAGCTGGAATAATGTTCGGACCTTATGTCGAATCCAGGGACGGCTACGAATCGCAGTTTTCCACAAATTATTTGGGCCACTTTTTGCTGACGTACCTGCTTTTACCCGAATTGAAGGTAGCGGGCACCGAAAAATCGCAGTCGAGAATCGTGAATGTTTCGTCCTGTGCCCATATCGTCGGAAATATTAATTTCGAAGACATCAATTACAGGTGAGGAATATTTAAAGAAAATATGTGCCACTGACTTTTTTTCATATTTTTATATTTTTTTCGGAATAAATACAAAAAAATACAACTTTTTTATAGCTTAACTTTTTGCGTATCCCTTCGTTTTCGATAAAAAAATAAAAACCTTTTTATTGCATGACCATTGACCATGGAAAAATCACGGAAAAAATATTTGTCTTAATGGCTTGCAGCACGTTTTATGACAATTTTTATAATCAAAATGAACTATTAAATTCCAAAAAAAGAACAGGTACACCCCAGTTTTCGCCAGTATGGTAGTTTTTTTTTATATATAATATCCAAGGCCATGCATATTTGAATATTAGTTGTATGTGCTGTTTATAAATCAAATATCAAAAACTCATTCAAATGTTGCAAAAATAAGGACTTTTAAAATTTTTGTTGTGTAGTATGTTTAAGTGTTTATCACCTAAATTGTATGGATTGCTCTAATGAAATTGTTAAGCTTGGGGGCTACAGGATTTATTGTTCATCTCGATGCCAAATGAAGATAAATTAAATGATTTGTATAATGAAATTCAAAAAAGGAAAAACATATTAGCCGTTTAAAAAGAAGCAGTATGGCGTTTGATGATGTTGTTTATGAAGCAGAAAAAAAGGTCTTGGATCAAATTTAACAACAGAAAAATGAAATCGAATCAGTACGCAATGAACTGCAGAAACTTAGAGCAGAGGAACATACACTTCAAAAAAAATATGGAAAATTGTAAGGAGTTGGAAGCAAAGCTCAAACAACAGTTAACAGACCTAAATGATCTGAATAGAAACATGATCATAAGCATTGATATCTTGGAAAAATAAAATGGTGGCTACATATCTGATTTAAAATCATTACGCAGACAGTTGGCTGAGTAATGACAGTTTAAATGTTCCTATACAAAGCCATCAATACCACCTGTTGTTTCTACTAATCATGAGGTGATGCAAAGACGGCGTATGCTAATAGTTGGCGCCGATATCCGAGGGTATCTTTCCCTGTTAACTGCCAAACCATGAGAAATGTCTTCTAGAAGTCAGTCTGGGTTACAATCACCGTTTTAGTAAGGAGGATTTCATATTCATTTTTGCTGATGCACATGATTCTGACAAGGGAATATTATTGTGTGACAAGAATCTTCTTGAAAAAGTTTGACCACAGTAACTTGATTTTATTGAGTCCTTTCCTTCTTTACGATCAACCTGCACTGAACAAAATGATCGCCTCACAAAATCGAATAATGGAGAGATGCCTGCGTAAATTTTCGTATGCAACTTTTGTCCCAATGATATCACCCAATCATAGAGAGAAGAAGTATATAGCTGAATATTTAGTAAATTTTTTTATAAATAATGATATACCTCAGACTTCATTCAATAAGGATGCATCAGCTGAAGGGTCGGAGAATCCTCTGGAGGATCACACTGATGATCACGGGCATGACGAATCTTTTTTAGGCCAGAAGAATATACAACCTGTATACTCCTAGCTGATAAGAATCATGTGTTGTCTTTAGTTTGGCTTAATGTTCAGTCAATAAGGAACAAAACCAGTGAGTTATCTATTTTCCTGGATGACATTAACTATCCAAATATGATCCTACTGACTGATCATTGGTTAAGACAGGATGAAGTGATTCATTTGCCTGGTTATGTAGTTGTATCAAAATATTGTAGAATACAATCTCTCCATGGCTGATGTATGATGAATGAGTCTTTCTTGAGGGGGAACTTTTTTCAGGCAGTAACTGAATTTAATGACCTCCTTGTAGAATTTATTTTTGAATATTCCATAGTTTTTTCAAAAACTAGAAACATGTATGTTATATGCGTTTATCATTCCCTATCTTCTAGCAATAGTTTGTTCTTGGCGACTCTAGATAACTTATTATCGCAAATATCAAGCTCTTCAAACATAATTTTGAGTGGACATTGCAATATTAATTATACTGAAGGGAATTCCCTTTCTACAATGCGCCTATGCAATTTACTACAATCTCATAATTATTTGCAAATGCATGTACAATCTCCAACACGCATCACAAGAGTCTCATCTAGAACTATTGATTACATTTGTTCAAACTTCAATAATCATGAGGTTTATTGTTCTGTTGTGAATTCTGCCTTATCTTACCATGAAGCTGTAGTTTGGCATCCTTAATTTTGGAGGTGATAAAAAAAGCACCGACTAGTGGCAGAGTTTTCAGTCACGGGAATTATAGTAAGTGTTGGGGAAACACCCCAACACGTGTATAAACTATCGTTTTTCACCTTATAGTTTGGTGATAACACCCTGTATGTATGGAGTATGAATGAGCCATGATTGATCCACGAATATATTTATTTAACCCCAGGTAAACAGAAATTTGTACATTTAAATCAGCATATGTCAGTTCTTCATTACCCCTTAGTCCAAACGTGGATGGTCGATTCCATTATATAAAGCTAAATGTCATTCCGTCAATTCAATCGTGTGTAATCGTTTTCAATTTAATATATCTGTGTCTTCGTCAGTGCTCTGCAAACACTCGAACCTGATGCGTCGGTCGAGTCACCGCTCCGCATCAAATTAGCGCCAAAAACATCTAGCCCTGTTTAAGGCAACTAATTAGTGTTTCGCTCATTTTGCTAGTTATTTTCGTGTACTAGATCGGTCCAGTCACCGCTCTCTAGCCTCTAACAACGTTCACTCAAGTAACAGCGAAAGTTCTCGTTTTCGCGCCAAAAGGTCACAACCTTTTAGGCCATTTTTCTCCTTTTGTATGCACAGATATTAGATAATATCTAGTGCACCTCAGTTATCATTGTCCAAAATTGGACAAAGACCTCTTTTGGGCAGTTTAACCCAATTTCTCAAAGCAAGAAACCACGTAGCGTCTCTTTTCCCTTGTAGTTGAAGAAAATCAGTAAATTGGCGCCTGCCAATTGGCAGTAAGGCAAGCCATTCCAATTCCAGAAAATCAAATACATGAATCCAATGTGTGAAGTCTAAAAAAAGGCTACCCCTGAGTACGATAATAGTGGAGAAACGAGAAAATCAAGGCATTTGTAGAGTGAAAGGAAGTTGAAATTTTAAAGACAAAAGTTTCATTTTAAATTAACAAATCAAGACTTTTTAGTAGATATTAATAATTAAGAAACCTTATATATATTTACTTTCTATGTGAGTGAATGAATGAATGCGTGAAATTAGTGTATAAATTGTATATATTATTTACATCAAATGCAAATGCATAATTACATTATTAAAGGATTTAACAACTAACATACCTACCTGGTTTCAATTCACATAATTTATGTTTAAAACCCCACCACCCTATTTTAATACAATCCACTCCTTTGATTGCTTGTAGTTAATTATACTGTTAATTGCTACCCTCACCGTTGTGGTCAAAATAAGTTAACAAAATTAATTTGTTGGTAATAAAACTGTGGATTGAAACTTGGACAGAGGTTGTCAGTACTTCATTCGATATATTTGGTTTATGTTGTTGTCACATCGATGTAGTTAGTTACTGTTTACTCTAAATTGAATTATTTACTGTCACTCTTTGTCGCACCATTTTTTTGTAAATCGATGGACTTCCTGCAACTCGCAGGACTCTAGATGCTACCAGGGCTGCTCCAAAAGTGAAAGACATTCGTAGTAAGTTTTACGAAACTCTGTAAATGACTGTTAATAAAAACGTGTGTACTGTGTTTATTTCCTCATTGATATATTTATTGTTATATATGCACTGTTTATTTCTGTACTTGATATTATTGCATTTATATTGATATTTGTATATATTTTTTTGTACTGTGTGTTTCAAAAATAATTCAAAATGACTTACGAACAGTTGAAAGCACAGCGAGGCAGTGTCAAGGGTCAATTTAAACGAATAAGTAATTGGATGAAAGCAAATGCAGACCATGAAAATGAAGTTAAACAGGTTGTTTTAAAACATGATTGATTAGAACTTGCCTTCAGCAAATATAATCAGATTCAAGACTCGATTGAATGTCTCCCCGAGGAGGAAACACTTGACACTGAGATTCGTGAGGAAGTGGAACAGACTTGCGATGATTTATTAGTTCGGATACACAAATGTATTGAGAAGTTAGCTCCACTCTCTCAAGTTGTTCCAAATTCTCAATGTATAGCTCAACAGAGCCTCCCTCCCCTATCGGTAAGATACCAGAGATAAAAATCAATCCTTTTAATGGTAAAATTTCTGAATAGAACTCTTTCATTCAACTGTTTGACATATTAATTACAGATAATAAATCAACAAGTGATATTCAAAAATGTATGTACTTAAAGTCATTCTAAGAGACGAACCTCTAAAAATCATTGAAAGCTCACTCGCAACAAATGATAACTTTGAGGTTGCACTTGTCTTGTTAAAGGAAAGATATGAGAACAAGTTAGCAGTGATTAATGCTCATTTCATTTCGCTATTAGAAATAGACTCTGTTGTCAAATGTACTGGTCCTAATTTAAGACAATTTGTAACCAATCTAAAGAAAAATCTTGATTTAATTAACAATCTTAATTACTCTTACGAAGAACTCTGGGAATTTCTTTTAATTTATTTGTTTGAGAAGAAAATAGACTTTGGCACTCGTAAAGCTTTTGAAACAGAACGAGATATTAACATGTTGCCAAATCTCACTCAAATTCTTGATTTCTTACCCAAAAGGTGTACCGTTCTAGAAAACTTGTCTTCTATAGACAGTACTCAAAAAAATCCTATAAAAGGAGTCTCGTTGCACGTAAAGCAACAAAGCAAAACATCTCTGTGCAGTTTTTGCAATCAAAATTCTCATAAAATATACACTTGTGATAAATTTAAAAAGTTAAACTTGTTTGATAAGCAGAAAGTTGTAGAAAGTAAAAAACTTTGCTTCAACTGTCTCAGTACTAGTCACTCGAGAAGTAAATGTACCTCCACCAGAAGATGTTCTTTGTGCGCTCAGAAACATCATACCTTTTTACATAACTCTCAAGTACACACCCCTCAATATGATTTTAATGGCCATAGTTCTCCCTCTTTTCAAGATAATGTTTTTGATAATCAAAACTCAGCAGCCCACAGTACTGAAATTGATCAGCCTATAAATAGGCACTTTCTCGACAGAAGTCAGTCATGTCTCTTTCAAGAGCATGATACCCTGCCTCCTCAAAATAGAGGATCCCCTCAAATATCTCAATATAGGTATTTCCCTCCGATATCTCAGAATAGAGACCCCCCTCAGATGCCTCTGAATAAAACCCCCCCTCAGATATCTCAAAATAGAGATCCCCTCAAATATCTCAAAATAGAGATCGCTCTCAAATGCCTCAAAATAGAGCTCCCCCTTTGGTACCTCAGAATAGAGGCCCTCGTTTTAATGCAAATGCAGAAAGTCAGTCACAAGTTACAAATTCATTGAACTTATCCACTCTTTCGAATAATAATTCACATATTTTGTTAGTTACAGCCCCTGTAACTCTGTTTGCTGCGAATGGACGTCCTGTTCAAGCAAAAGTTCTCTTAGATTCTGCAAGTCAGTCGTTTTAATGCAAATGCAGAAAGTCAGTCACAAGTTACAAATTCATTGAACTTATCCACTCTCTCGAATAATAATTCTCATATTTTGTTAGCTTCAGCCCGTGTAACTCTGTTTGCTACGAATGGACGTCCTGTTCAAGCAAAAGTTCTCTTAGATTCTGCAAGTCAGAACTCTTTTGTAACCAATCAGCTCGTAGAGAAGTTGAACTACGTTCCCTATAACAAATTACTTCACATAAGTGGCATTTAACAAGACAGTATGAAATCAAATAAGATGGTTGATTTGAGGCTGTACTCCAATATGTATAATAACAGAAGTTTTAAGTTGATTTGTGCTGTACTCGACAATATATCTTGCAAATTTCCGCAAGTCCCCATTGATCAAGTATTATTTTGTTTGTGATTCTGAATAGAATAAACCCCAGGCGGTGTTGCCGTCGTTCCCTTTAATTCTTAAAGAAGTATTCTTTTGTTTTTAGTTCTGTAAATAGATTGTATTTATTTCTCAGTTGGAGTTCTTACTCTCTCTTTCTCATTAATGAAGATGGGATCTTCATGGCTGGGGAATATGTTGGGGAAACACCCCGACACGTGTATAAACTATCGTTTTTCACCGTATAGTTTGGTGATAACACCCTGTATGTATGGAGTATGAATGAGCCATAATTGATCCACGAATATATTTATTTAACCCCAGGTAAATAGAAATTTGTGCATTTAAATCAGCATATGTCAATTCTTCATTACCCCTTAGTCCAAACCTGGATGGTCGATACCATTATATAAAGCTAAATGTCATTCCGTCAATTCAATCGTGTGTAATCGTTTTCAATTTAATATATCCGTGTCTCCGTCGGTGCTCTGCAAATACTCGAACCTGATGCGTCGGTCGAGTCACCGCTCCGCTTCAAATAGCGCCAAAAACATTTAGCCCTGTTTAAGACAACTAATTAGTGTTTCGCTCATTTTGTTAGTTGTTTTCGTGTACTAGATCGGTTCAGTCACCGCTCTCTAGCCTCTAAAAGTGTAGTTACAACGTTCACTCAAGTAACAGCGAAAGTTCTCGTTCTCGTTTTCGCGCCAAAAGCTCACAACCTTTTAGGCCATTTTACTCCTTTTGTATACACAGATATTAGAGAATATCTAGTGCACCTCAGTTTTCTTTGTCCAAGATTGAAAGACCTCTTTTGGGCAGTTTAACCCAATTCCTCAAAGCAAGAAACCACGTAGCGTCTCTTTTCCCTTGTAGTTGAAGAAAATCAGTAAATTGGCGCCTGCAAATTGGCAGTAAGGCAAGCCATTCCAATTCCAGAAAAGCAAATACATGAATCCAATGTGTGAAGTCTTAAAGGCTACCCCTGAGTACGATAATAGTGGAGAAACGAGAAAATCAAGGTATTTCTAGACTGAAAGGAAGTTGAAATTTTAAAGACAAAAGTTCATTTTAAATTAACAAATGAAGACTTTTTAGTAGATATTAATAATTAAGAAACCTTATATATATTTACTTTCTATGTGAGTGAATGAATGAATGCGTGAAATTAGTGTATAAATTGTTTATATTATTTACATCAAATGCAAATGCATAATTATATTATTGAAGGATTTAACAACTAACATACCTACCTGGTTTCAATTCACATAATCTATGTTTAAAACCCCACCACCCTATTTTGATACAGTCCACTCCTTTGATTGCTTGCTTGCTTAATTATACTGTTAATTGCTACCCTCACCTTTGTGGTCAAAATAAGTTAAGAAAATTAATTTGTTTGTATCGACCAGTAAGTTTCACATACTGTGTGCTTCTTTTGGTTGGGAATCGGTCCTCATCTCACCTCAACTTTTATCAAACTTTCATGAAAAGATGCTGCATGCTACATTTAATAATGCATTTCCTCTTACGGAAATTAAAAGCAAAAAACGCGGAAAAGCATCTTGGTCCACTAAAGGTCTAAAAACATCATGTAAAAATCTACGTTCGCTACATAGGATCAGAAAATTAACAGAGTCCCCAATATTTCATGACTATTTCAATGAATATCGTCGTCTGATTAGAGAGTCCAAAAAAACTTATTATTCAAATCGTATGGAGATGTCAATGCGACCAGGGAATGCTGGGCCATTGTAAATGAAATTCGCCGTAACAATAATCATCGACCATTACCAATCCCTGAAACAACCCCTGACAATATAAATCAATTTTATTGCGGGATTGCTAGTAGTCTTCAACAAATCAAATAGCAAATCCCCTTCACTACTTATCCTAGGTTAGTGTCCAAAACTCTTTTTTTCTTGTACCAACCGACATTGTGGAGCTTAAAAAGATATTAATTTCCATTAAAAACAAAAATAGCTCAGGAGAAGATTGCCTTTCTGCAAAGATTTTCTTAAATATGCCCGATGTTGCATTATTAGCATTGGTCCATGCAATTAATAACTCCTGGGAAACATGCCTTAAAGCAGCAAAAGTTATCCCTATCCGTAGAGGAGGTAGTCTGGATGATCCATCTAATTTTAGGCCCATCTCTCTATTACCAACTTTGTCAAAAATCATAGAAAAACTTGTGAAGATACGTATGCTATCCTTTATGCAGTACAATGACATTGTCAGCAGAACTCAGTTTGGTTTGCAGGAGGAAAATAGTACAATGGATGCCATTTATAATCTTATACAAGAGTTGTACCTCCATATCAATGAGAAGGCAGTCAGCCATAGCCTTTTGTGATCTTTCAAAGGCTTTCGACTGTGTCAGAAAGAAAACTTCACTGCTATGGCTTCTGAGGTGTTGCCTTATCTTGGTTCACATCGTTTCTAAGTGGTCGTCGACCACGCGTCTGTTGTGGGTGTCAAAAAGTTCATCATATCAATCAGTACAATGGGGAGTCCCTCAAGGTTCGGTTTTGGGTCCAGTTTTATTTCTGCTATGCACGATACCACCATTTTGTGGCATAATCAGGACCCTCTTGTACTGCGACAATCTATTCTGGATGATCTTAATCGTATAAAGTGTTGGTATGATTCAAAGCTATTGACATTCAATCCCGTTAAAACTATTCTTTTAATAATGTATTGTTGGTCAATATTTTGTTAACATGTTGAGTGAATGTTATTGTGTAATTCTTTATTAATTTTAATGTGTTCTTTTGTGACCTTTGTAATCTGATGTGATCATTATGCATTGCCTTTTGACGACTGTAAGCACTTTGTCTATTTAACATAATAAATGAATTTGAATTTGAAAATGCATGGCTACCAACTAAAGTAAATGCATCCTGAAGAGAACACTCCGCCACCGTCACAATTTTCTCGACGTTGATGTAAGTGAGATATATAGGATTCCCTCTGATTCATATTGGCAATTCTTTCAGCATCACGGAAGCATAAGCTATGGCTATGTAGCCTGTTTTGAATGTAAATATCCAAAATCGTGTTTATTCAGAAAAGATACATAAATAATTGCTCTGTGGCCTAAGTCATGCTTGCCATAGGCTAGATTGAGCGTGCTGCTTGCGCGGGACATATAGATCTGCAAGGTGTTTTTCGATGTATAGTATAGTGTAATTAAAATAGAAAGAAAATGTAATATGCACAAAAGTTGAATCTTGTATATAATTTCGTGGTGTTATTAATTTGATTTGTTCTTTCAGAAGTCAATATATTCCTGCCGAAGCGTATGCTCAGTCAAAGTTAGCACAAATCTTGTTTTCGAATTATCTAAACTACTTGATGATCAAAGAAAACGAAAATGTGCAAGTTCATTCCGTCCATCCCGGTCTGGTCAACACGGACCTTTTCAACGATACCAATTTAAAAACTATTGCTCCGTGGTTACCGTCGCTTTTTTTTAAGGTCAGTATATTAAACTTATATATTTATTGTTACGATCTAGGAAAAAGGTTTTAAATGGAATTATGTATGTCATCCTGACCTGAACACAGTCTTAGGCATTAGTAACATGTCACTGGCCATCAAATAGCTTCACGTGACTCGGTAATAATAAGTAGTAAAGCATTTTGCCTATAATAGATCTATGCTTTTTTAATTTGACATCTCTCCAGGCCTCCAGGCCCCATGACTATCCAGGATAATAATTAGGCTTTTGGTGGCTTCATTAAAAATCTGAACAATATTGAAAATAATTTACATGTTCCTCATAAGACTAATGTGATCTGCCTATGATTTGCTCTCTACCATGGCTACTTTTGCGGTCACGAAAGTCTGGCATGTTTATTTGAAATATTTTTAACGCCTTTATATAATTTAAACGCCCAAAATTATTAGAAAAAATCTGCAGTGCAGCCATCGAATCTATTAAGTTATTCTTGATTTTAGAGTCCTGAACAAGGGTCATTCCCAGTGGTACATGCCTGCCTTTCCCCAGATTTAGAAGGAAAAGGGGGAACGTACATCCATAACTGCGTGGAATTCTCTCCAAGCGAACGCGCGCTGGATGTTGAACTTCAGGAAAAACTGTTTAATTTTACCAAAAAACTGTTAGATATCGAGAAATTTAGCAGTATATCGTAGCTGTAGTAGAAATGTGTTATAATTTAAGTAAAAAAAACATTCATTTACAATCAGGGCGAAACAAGTCCTTCGTTTGTTGTCTCGCAAACAGAATATGGTTACCTTTTGCTTGAATCAAGTTTCCCATCTTACGTCTAATAATGGAGATATCATACTTTGTCACAATCTCTGAAATGTGTAGTACGTTATAATAATTTATTTTTGGTAGCATCTACATCAAAATGACGGGCATTTCAAAAAAGTTAGACAAGGTATGTAAAAAGTTCGGGCGAAAGTTTCAAATAAAAACTTGGGTATACAAAAGGCCGATGTGTGCAATGAGCTACGTTCTATAGGAATATGCCTCTTTCGCTTTAAATAATCTGTATGGGGGAAGACCCTATAGAACTGTGATATTGTAACAGTTCACTTGTAAGTTTTCACCACTCGCTAGATGGCACGCTAATCTGTAACGATATATTTTAGAATATCACATCTACAGCTAGTCCTTATTTTCTATATTGAATAAGGAACAAATTTAATAAATGTTTTGAATTGTTAATTATGGTTTACTTTATAAAGAATATTTATAAGTTAACACAAAGTCTGCGATCTCAGTTCTGTTATCGTTTGCATGATTTAGAATATCGCTGAAAAACTATTGTAAGATGTACAGAGGGTGTCCGATTTTCGTAGGTTTTATGGGCTTTCACCCATACGAAGTAAAGATAGAAGGATGCGGTTTTCGGGACACTGTGCTACTTTTTTGTGAAACGAAAGGTGGCACAGACAGAATTTGCATGGCCGCCTTCGTTGAGATACAGGGCGTATTTGAAAATGTTGCATTTTCAACTTATCGAAAAGGTAAAAAGTGCTTCTTATATAACTTTTTACGTAGAATCCAGTGTCAGCTTCAGAATACGTATACGGGATCAGGTCAAAAAGTTATCAGACCCTACTTTATTTTTTTTTAATGGGATACCCTATATATTACTTTTTCATCCTCTTCCCCTCGCCGAGAGCTTTTCAAAAACATAACATAGTCCATATTTATTTTCATAAATAACGTGACAAAATTCATTTTTTATATTTTTTTTCGTATAGTATGCGGTCGTGGGTAGCCATGATAACGCAAATAACAAAATCATCATGCCATCATTACTACTGTCATTGTTGGCGTTACTGATATTTATTTTTTTCCGAACTTGGGTAGTTGATAATTCGTTGTTGTTATTATTGTTAGATTTTTATTTGATTATTTGAATACCTTGAGAAGTATGATATTAATACCTGCTTTATATTATCTAATGAAAACGCAGATCAGGCGGCAGAGCTTTATTTGAACTGGTCAGTTAATCTTTACCTTCTTGTATTTTGAAATTATTTGTTCTCCTTATTTTGTCATAAATAACCCAAAAGAAGACAACCCCAAAAAGGAATATTTCAAAAAATAAGATCCAATCTTTGCCAATATGAATCTTTTAGCAAACCTCGACCCCGAGTCTACAAGAAAGAGAACGAGGAATCTGAGGTCAACGTTTTAGTCCTTGTTCAAGCAACTCCTGGAACCTCGTGTAGAAAAATAGACGAAGAGGTGGGTGTACCAGTGGCATAGCCTAAAGAAAAATATAGCTGCGACACTTAAGCGCGGCACCTTTGACAAGCGAGGACCAACTTTATTACTATGTAGTGGGGAGGAAATAAATAAATCTAAGTTGACGTCAACCCCCCGGCAATCATTAGTGAAGTGAGCCGTACTCAAATTTTTTGGGACGTTATGTACTAAAATTGTTACTCTCCCCTATTACTTTATTTAAACTTTCATTACAAAATATATGATTTATAAAATACTGCTTATTTCGAGTAGAGAATAACCAATTTTTTGATCCAAAAAGCTGCATAAAGAGAGCCGGATATTTATTTAAATATTACACCTAAAAGATATAGTTAAAAATGTCTTTTGAAGTGAAATTAAGAATGGCGAATGTTGATTACTTGTAGTAAGTACAGCATTCTTGAAAGAAAAGTCAATTACCTAAAGAAAAATATAATTGAGTTACATATTATTTTGATAAATTACGATCAATAAATCAGCTCATTTATGTAGAAAATTATTTATTTTTTTAACGTTATAACACACATATCCTAATACATTGAAATTGAAATAAACTCACATGAATATAACTATAATAAAATATAAGCTCCAAGATAATCTTCAAATACCAACAAGATCTATACACAGAATAATAATTTTGAAATTTTTGATTTATCTAGTTGTTCTCTTCTAAGCTTAAAAAAGATCTTATATAAGTACATAAATTTGTTTTATATAGATTCTTAGCTACCTGCACAACTTTATAAACGTATTATATACGATTTTGCATATTTTTTCGCTTTTTCATTTTATTCGCTAGATAAAAATATTGTCAAGATGGTGAAATGAAAGTAAATTTTTGATCTGGCTATAGTTCACGAACTAGTTTATGCATGAAGTGCACAATTACGCTAAATCGGAACAACATGTACCGTGCGTTCAATTTATCTTGATAACGTTTTCATTAACTGTAACTTTTGTGTTTTTAAAGATATCAAGTTAAACAAAAAAGCAAAATGTAGGGTTGGTAGTTTTTGTCTAAGTTACATATAAAACAAAACACTAACGATTTTTTGACATATCAGCCTACTTTATATTAGAGGAAATTGATTATAATTTAATTAATGAAAAATTATTGGAAGTAAGGTGGGATTTCTCTGTTAGGGACGCAGTGGCGGATTTGCAGTCTCGGCCGCCCTAGGCCCCAAGCTATCAGCCGCCCCTTTCTCAGCATCCACCATATAGACTACATAATGAAATTACTTTATTGCCAACTTTTATATAGTATACACACCTTGGCCAGTAAATAAGAAAGCCTCAGATCACATGTAATGGTCGGCCGAAGCATTTTTTACTATTTTTGACACGATTGGGGCCGCCCCTAAATCTGGCCGCCCTAGGCCCGGGCCTACCGGGCCTTACGGGAAATCCGCCACTGTAGGGACGTCAATTTGAAATACAGAACTCTTTATAAAACGATAATGAATATTTTAAATGAAATAGCGCCGAAAAAAGAAATTAAAATTTGTTCTAGATTTAAACCCTGGTGGAATGAAAGAACCAAGGAGGCGGTAAAAATGCGAGATATTAGTTATAGGGAGTATAAATCCAACAAGAACAATCATAATCATAATGAATATAAAAGGAAGAGAAACAATGCTGTAAAAGTAATACGGGAAGAAAAAATTGAGTATTTTGAGTCAAAAATAGATAGTTGTAGGAACAATCCGTCAGAAATGTGGAATACTTTAAAAACTGTGTTTCCAAAAAATAACTCTAAATTTTTAATAAAAGAGATAGAGTTTGATAATGAAATAGTTAGCGACACAAATGTTTTACCTGATAAACTTAATCGTTTTTATGTGAAAAGTATAGATGACATTGTGAATAAAGTGGGACAGACGAATTATCAGTATCTGGATGATTTGGCACTCACGTCAATGCCATAGATTTATTTTCAGAGTTTACTCTCCTGGATAGAGCCACACTGAGGGAAATTGTCTTATCTTTTAAAAATAAAAATAGTCCTGATGACCTGGATATCGGTTTTATTAAAAGTATTTACATTAGTATGGAGAATCCATTGTTAAACCTAATAAATTCTTCCTTGGAGCAGGGTGTTGTTCCTACTGACTTAAAATTGTCGACAATAGTACCTATACAAAAAAAAGAAAAATGTGTTAAGGCCTCTAACTTTCGTCCAATAAATATGCTCCCTGCCATAGAAAAGATTTTAGAAAGGCATGTATACAAACAGTTATTACACTTTGTTGCCACTAATAATTTACTGAATGATAGGCAATCTGGGTTTAGAAAAAATCACAGCTGTGAAACGGCATTACAGTGTGTGTTGGATGAGTGGAAGTGTATGGTGGATCAGGGGCATGCTACACTTGCGGTTTTTTTAGATTTACAGCGCGCTTTTGAGACGATAGATCGCAACTTACTGGTAAACAAGTTACATAGTTTTGGATTACGGGGCGTTGTTCTGCGATGGTTTAGTAACTACTTACAAAATCGGCAACAGAGGGTGAGAATAAATGGAACGTGTTCCAACAATGTTCACAGTGATCATGGTGTACCACAGGGAAGTATTTTGGGTCCCCTGCTTTTTGTTTTATATATTAATGATATAGTGAGAGTGGTAAATGTAGATATGCATCTATTTGCGGATGACACTTTAGTGTATGCTTCTGGTAGAAGTCTGAAAGATATAGTTGTGAGAATGAATAAAGCTTTGCACACAATTTATGAATACTTGTGTAAAAATATTTTGAGCATTAATGCTAACAAAAGTCAGTTTATGGTACTTGGTCCAGATAGCATAAAGAGAGACTTTGTACTAAATGATTTCTCCATTTTTATAGGGCATGACAGAATTGAACAGGTTAGGAAAGTTAAATACTTGGGTGTAATAGTTGACGATAAATTAAACTTTAAGGACCACGCAGGTTGTGTCATTTCAAAGCTTAGTTTCTCTATAAATTTTTTGTCTCGATGTTCTTCTTACTTGTCGTTTTGGTCGAAGTTAATGATTTATAATACACTTATGCTTCCACATTTGAATTACTGTGCCACTGTCTTGTATACTTTAAACCAAAATGAAATTGCAAGAATGCAAAAATTACAGAACAGAGCAATGAGGTTAATACTTTGCTGCTCTAGCAGCTGCAGATGCATCAGTGCTTACACTGGCTGCCAGTGTTGGAATATTTTAGTTTTCAGGTTATGGTTTTCATTTTTAAATTGAAGACTGGTTGTGCACCATCTTACTTGGTCAATAAATTGATTTATGTGGGTCAGATCCATTCTCATAATAATACAATACAATACAATACAAATCATTTATTTCCATCAGACAATCATTTTACAGAATTGTATTGGAATAGTCACAAAAATACCTAAAACTAACGCAGCAAGAAAGACTAAGTAACAATCTTTAAAAAATCATCTACTCTATAAAAGCACTTTTCTATCAAAAATGTCTTTAAAGTAAGCTTAAACTGATGGACGCTTTTGCATCTTTTAATATGGTTTGGGAGATTATTAAATAAAAGAGGACCAATATTATTTGGTGATCGAGATGCCACTTTTGTCTTACTTAATTTTAGGCGTAAATTTTCCCTATTTCTAATATTAAAATTATGTACATCAAAATTGCGTTGAAATTTAACACTATTATTAAAAACATATAAACAAATTTCAAAAATAAATAAAGACGGGACAGTTAAGACATTATATTTTATAAAAAACTCTTTACAGCTTTCTGTCGAAGAAATTCCTGCCATGGAACGAATACATCGTTTTTGAGAAACAAAAACATCAGTAGAAAGAGTTGACCAACCCCAAAAACAAACTCCATATCGCAGTCGAGAGTCAACATTACCAAAATATACTTGTATCAGTTGATTCATAGTTAGAACAGTTTTTAATTGTCTTAATACATAGCTCTGAGAGTGAATTTTAGGTCTCAGATATTCACAATGGGCTTTCCAGTTAAGGTGTGAATCAATATGAAGACCAAGAAACTTAGTAGTTTCACTAAAATTAAGTTTATTACCATTTAGCAGAACTTGAAGTTCGTTTATAATTTTTTGTACATTATGGAATCGAAGAAGAGTGGTCTTAATTGGGTTTAAATATAGAGAATATTCTGTAAACCAAGAATTAATTTTTTCAATCAAACTATTACAATTACTCTCCAATGCCAAGTCAGATTTATTAGAAGTGATGACTGAAATGTCATCAGCAAAAGCAGTAAATGAAGCGTTTGTATCTATACTATCAAATTGATTAATAAATAAAAGAAAAAACACCGGACCCAAAATTGATCCTTGGGGAACTCCAGTGCTTATATCAACTGTTGATGATGTAAAGTTATTTATATTATTTTTTAAGTCGACATATTGGAGTGAAACATATTGCTTTCTTTCGAGCAAGAACGATTTAGACCATTCAAAGGATTGCCCAACAAAACCATATTTCTTTATCACCGATAAAAACTTATTGTGATCCACACAATCGAATGCCCTACTAAGATCATAAAATATCCCAGCAGGGCACTCGCCTGCGTCAACCAGTTCAACAAGCCTCTCATAAAAAGTATGTACTGCTGACATAGTACTCTTACCCTGAGTAAAGCCATGCTGGTTAATTGATAAAATGCTATTATTAATAATATGCTGAAGCAGTCTATTTAAAAAGGCATATTCAAACACTTTGGAAAGCACAGAAGGAACAGTAATTGGCCTGTAATTTTCGACATTAAGTTCATCTCCTTTTTTAAAAATAGGAATAACTTTACTCACCTTTAATCTACTAGGAAATTCTCCACAACAAAATGACAGATTTACAAGGTGTGTTAGTGGCTTTAATATAAACAATAGCACCTGCTTTATAAGAACATTAGGTATTTCGTCAAAACCACACGATTTATTATTTTTTGGTTTCTTAAAAAGCAAGGTACCTAGTTCATCTTCTGCATATGGACAGAGTTTAAATTTATTATGTGGCAACAGAATAACTTTTTTATTGCACCGCGGAATAGAAAACTTGGGCAGAATTCATTATTTTTTAAGGGTTTGGACGCCTTTAATAAGCTACCTAATCAAATTAAAAGTGTAAATTCACTCTTCGATTTTAAGTTGAAACTTAAAGCTTACCTGCTAACGACATGTGAAATTATTATATAGATAATAGTGATGAAAGTTGATCTGATTTGTGTTGTATTGATTGTCTTGGATTGTTGAGGTGTTCTGCGGATTCTACTTCTATTATGTTGTATCTTTGTGAGGTTTTATTTAAGTAAAGTAATTGATATTTATATGTGAATCGAATATTGTAACTGACTGTATAGATTAGTAAATACTAAATAAAGAATTTAATAAAAAAATAATAATATTTTTAAATGGAACACCCTGTATATTACTACATTTTTGGAATCTCTAGAGAAATCTAAACACATTTCGTGTATAATATCGTATACCTATCTTTAGGTGTTTACGAAATATTAACAGTTGAAAGTCGGGCATTTTGACATTTTGATAGACTTTAAAATCTAAACCGCACGAGAGCAAAGAAAACGGTTTGCATATTCCTGTCTTAGGCTTTCATGAGCTATCGAATGACAGTCACTTTGAATTTAACCCGCGAATTAAATTAACCGGAACTTTTAAACCTCCGGTTAAATTGAAAGCCACTGTCATTCGATAGCTTATGAAAACCTAAGATAGAGATGTGCAAACCGTTTTCTTTAATCTCGTGCGGTTTAGATTTTAGAGCCTGTCAAAATGTCAAAATACCCGACTTTCAACTGTCAATATTTCGTAAACAGCTAAGGATAGGTATAGGATATTATACACGACATGTTATTTGATTTCACTAGAGAGTCCAAAAATGTAGTAATATACAGGGTATTCTATTTAAAAAATATATAGAGTAGGCTTTTATGTCAGAAAATTATTGGTGTTTTGTTTTATATGTAATCTAGAAAAAAAACTTGGCTATCAACCCTACATTTTGCTTTTTTGTTTACCTTGGTATCTTTAAAACCAAAAAAGGTACAGTGAATCAAAATGATATCAAGGTGCTGATCAAATCTGAAATAATGGATATATCTGGATAACGATCGACTTTTACGAAAAACAACCAGCAAAAACAATGTTTTTGAAACTTACACCTTTATTGTAGAATCCGAACTGTTTATTTTCAAAGGAAATGTTTTGCACTTTCTTACCTTCCACATAACCACAACCTGGAAAATAGTCCCCGCCAAACCGAAAATTTCGTATATCTAGATAATTACTAAATAACTAAGATAAGAAGATGCAAATCGTTTCGCGCTAAGTTAAACAGATCAAATTGTGAAAAATATTTTTAATATTTTTATGTACGCCACTGGACTTACATCTTAAAAATTATTTTGTATACACACAGCTGTTACAACCCATTAAATATATACTCATTTTTAGCTTAAAATGCAAAAAAATAAAAATATGTATTGTGATTAGCGTAACTTTGATATGCCACTGTAGCCAAATGGGGGGGGGGCACCACGCACCATATTCTAACATACATTTTTGTGAAGTACTTATCCATACTTACAACATATTAAAATTTAAAGAAAATCGTATGGTTCCGAAATTCTCTCTTTGTCGGGTGCGGGGTCCTTTATCTAGAATTTTTAGAAAAATTCGAAAATCGGAAAATATGTCCCGCTCTTTTGAGACATTTTATATTGAAATATAATTCAATAATATTGTCAAACTAAAATCAACATGGCTAAATAATGAAATGGTTGTAAGACTAATAAAAAAATTAGAAACATGTTATTTCTATAAAATGTGTATAAAGGTACATGGGAAAACTGATCTAAGCGCCATTTCCATGGGAAACTTTTTTATTATTGACTTCATAGAAAATTTTATTCTTGATAAAAGTTGGTGTTTGAAAAAAAAACTAATTTTGACAATGCTAAATTAAGTTATCCTTAATTTAGCATTGTCAAAATTAGTTTTTTATTTGAGTTATACAGGGTACTCAATAAATATAAAAATGATGGTTAAAAAATCAAAAACTTTGGAATATCGGAAAACCTTCTACAGAAAAAATAAAGCTCCCATTAAGGTAAAAATAAAAGTCAAATACCATTTTTTTCAAAAGTACACCGCACCGTTGCGGAGAAAATCCATGTCAATTATTGATAAACCCGCTTTTTTTAACTTTGTCCTTATTTTTTCGGCAACGATGCACTTTTGGAAAAAATGGTATTTGACTTTTATTTTTACCTTAATAGGAGCTTTATTTTTCCTGTAGAAGCTTTTCCGATATTCCTAAGTTTTTGTATTTTTAACCACCATTTTTGTAGTTATAAGTACCCTGTATAACTTAGTCTTAATTTAACATTGTCAAAATTAGTTTTTTTCCAAGCACTAACTTTTATCAAGAATAAAATTTTCTGTGAAATCAATAATATAAGTTTCCTATGGAAATGGCGCTTAGATCGTTTTCCCCTGTACCAGTCATATATATTTTATAAGTGTTTCCATATTATTAATTTTCGATTATTTTTGGGCTCTTTAAATTTTGTAACCTATTATGATACGTTTTAGCCCGTTTTGGTACGTTTAGTTACTTTCGGTTTGTTTTGGTTAGTATTTCAATCAAATTTTGCTTACTGTCAATTAGTTTCAATTTATTTTAGTTATTGAATTAATTCAAGTTAGTCGTTAAAATTCGCTTAAATTTGGTTAGTTTCAACTTATTTTAATATTTTTAATCTGTTACGATACGTTTTAGCCCTTTTTGGTGCTATTGGTTAGTCGTTCAATCGACATTCGGTTAATTTCAATTAGTTTTAATTTAGTTTAGTAATTTGAATCAGTTCCGATACGTTATAACCAATTTAAATGTTTTTAATTGATTTAGGTTAGTCGCCAAAATTCGGTTAATTTGGCTTAGTTTCAACTTACTTGAATAACTTTAATCTGTTACGATACGTTTTAGCCCTTTTGGTGCTTTTGGATACTTTTGGTTAGTCCTTCAATCGACTTTCGGTTAATTTCAGTTAGTTTTAATTTATTGTAATCATATGAACCGGTTCCGATACGTTATAACCAATTTTAAAGTTTTTGATTACTTTCGGTTAGTCTCCAAAATTCGGCTAATTTGGGTTAGTTTTAACTTACTTTAGTATTTTTAATCTGTTCCAATATGTATTAGACCGTTTTGGTGCTTTTACTTACTTTTGGTTGGTCATTCAGTCAATTTTCGGTAACTTTCACTTAGTTGCAATTTATTTTAGTCATTTGAACCGGTTCCGATACGTTATAATTAATTTAAATTTGTTTGATTAATTTTAGTTAGTCCTCAAAATTCGGTTAGTTTCAACTTACCTTCGTTCAATCAACTTTCGGTTAATTCCAGTTACTTTTAATTTATTTTCGTCATTGGAACCGGTTCCGATACGTTATGACCAATTTTAATGTCTTTGGTTACTTGCCAATATTCGGTTAATTTGGGTTAGTTTTAATTTACTTTAACATTTTTAATCTGTTCCGATACGTTTTAGTCCGTTTTGGTGCTATTAGCTACTTTTGGTTTGTCATTCAATCAATTTTCGGTTACTTTCAGTTAGTTCCAATTTATTTTAGTCATTTGAATCGGTTCCTATACATGATAAGCAAATTTAATGTTTTTGGTTAGTAGCTTAAATTCGCTTCGTTTTGGTTAGTTTTAACTTACTTTAATTTTTGTAACCTGTTACAATAGGTACGTTTTAGCCTGTTTTGGAGCTTATGGTTACTTTTGGCTAGCTTTGGTTAGTCGTTCAATTAACTTTCGGTTAGTTTCAGTGAGTTCCAATTTATTTTAGTCATTTGAACCGATTCCGATACCTGATCACATTTAAGTTTAAATAAACAAATTAACTAGCTGCACAACTCTGCTGTCCTTTTCCCATTTTAACACATAAACATTAACTTATTTATATAACATACAAACAAAACAATATATACGCATAACGATAGTCTATTTACCCAAACAACGAATCTTTTTCTATTTTAATTCCTATGAAAATTTATTGCACTCCGGCCCAGGTAAGCGCGTATGATTGGCATCGAGTTCCAACTGTGTAGTATCCTCGCTTCACTGAGCTTCACGGAGAAAATTTGATTCCGTACCCCACTAAACGAGCCGAGTGTCGCGGCTATAGCTTCTTTAGGCTATGCCAGTGGCCTAGCTACCGCGTGGGCCTGGGGGGGGGCAAGGCCCCACGGCGCCAAGATAAATTAGGCGCCGCCGCCGCTCCGAATTTATAAATATGCTAATGCTAACAATGCTCATGAGCTTAACTGAGCTTTTAAATTAATTAAATTATAATACAACCCAAGATCAAAGACCAAAATATGTATTAAACTTTTTACCCAACCAATACATTTTGTGGCAGGGCATTTATTATTTTTATTTATTCAACGTGGGCGTGGAATAAAACGATATATCCCGGCGCGGCGGCGTGTGGTATGTACATGCAAATTTGTAAAACCACTGCGTAAGGCGGCATGCGCCTTCAAGACAAAAATCCCGATAATTTCGGTCGTAAAAAAGTATGTGTTTTCAGAGTTTCGTATTTAGGAAGTACCATTAGCCAGACAAGTCTAAATGGTTGTTCTTTGACTCAAGCTGTCTCTAAAGGATGCTACAAGATTTATCTGCATCCTTTATCTTTCTCCAAATGAACCCAATTATAAACTCTTCTCCTATCTCTCACTAACGTTCGACAAACTTCAAACCCATTACCCAGATGCTGAAATAACATTCGTGGGGGCTTTAATGTTCACAACATCCCTTGGCTAAAGTTTTCTTCCCGAAGGGATGATGTGGGGGAGAAGCTGATGCTTTTCCAATCACCTGTGGCCTGGCTCAACTTGTGTACGAGCCAACACGGATACCAGACGTTGGAAACAGCCAGGCTTACCTACTGGATTTGTTCCTAACAATATATTTTAACTCTTATAGGATAAACATTATATCATCACTGGCTAACTCTGATCACAGGCTTATATCAGCTGTGTCCACCTGTCCAACTCCACCGTTCTCTAAAGTTTCCTCGCAAAGTGTGGCATTATAAACATGACTTTTTCATGTAATTCCCTTGGAGAAGAGCGATCTATATGTAATTACTGAATCCATTACAGAAGTCATTCTCATTAGAATGGGGACTTCAATCCCTTACTCTAATAAACGATCCTATCCTGGAAAATCAATATTCAACAAAAGGTGCTCAGACGGTTTCCAAAATGGACTAAACTTATCGCAAATGGCGCAACAACGCTTTAGTTGTTTCGCGCCGAGCTTTTCTGGATGCACGAAATAGCTGCAACCTAATTATTGATCCATCCAAAGGTGATTTTGATCAGAGTCCGCGAGAAGCATTTTTGAACTGTCCGAACGGCTCAAAATCATTTTGGGGATTTGCAAAAGCCATCGGGAAAAACTTTTCATCCTCAAGTTTTCCACCACAATTGCGCGAAGACAATTCCGTTGCAGTGACTGCAAAGGAAATGTTCCCTAGGATCACCACAACAATGCAAAAAATCGTTTTCAAGCAAAAAATTACAAGAGGGTTACTTCGTCGTCTTCACTGCTCAAAGGCCGCTGGACTGGATGCAATTCCCCCAACAGTGCGCACTGGAGCTGACACCTATTCTAACCAAACTATATACCTTATGCTACAATAGAGGTATTTTCCCAGCCCTCTGGAAGCGCGCTAGAATGTAACCTGCACCTAAGAAGGGGAAGAAAAATATTGCCAGTAACTACCGTTTAATATCTTCAACCCCAGTAGTGGCCAAGGTAATGGAAAAAGTCATTAACACCGAGATTTTGAACAGAACAACATAATATCTGATAGGCAATATGGATTTAGAATGAAGCACTCAACAGGAGAGCTAATGTCCTATGTAACACACATCTGCAATTCAACCTTGGAAAAACACGGAGAGTCCCGAGTCGTTGTTCTTGACATCTCCAAAGCCTTCGACCCGGTGTGGCACCAATCACTCCTGGACAAACTCTCGGCTTATGACTTTCCACCGGTCAATCGAGACTTAAACACATTTCTCCCGGAGAAAAACTAACATCATCATGGAGGGGGAAATCCTTTCTCCATCCTTCAATCTTTCGCTTCTTGGAATAAGCGCAAGCACTAACTTTTCGTGGGATGAGCATGTCCGAGGTCTCAAGTGTACCTCTTAAAAACCGGGTGTACTTTTCCATGCTAAAAAATACTTCAGCTCCCATCAGCTGCTTACACCCTATAAAGCGCAAATCAGACCTACTCTGGAGTATTACTCTCACATTTGGAGTTCGGCTCCCAAAAGTACTCTACCGCTCTTAGACTCCATCCAGAACCGAGCTGTTAGACTTATTAACGACGAAACACTGACTCGTTCCCTTCACACCTTGGAACATAGGCGGATGGTGGGTGATATCTCCCTTTTTTACCTATATTATCACAGAAGGTGTTCGACCGAACTGACAACTCTGATTCCCTCCTGTGCCAGCTTTTTTCGTTCCACATGACGAGCTAGAAGCTCTCATCCATATGCTCTTCAACAGAGCACACCCAGAACCAGCCTCTACCAAAAATTTATCTTTTGGCGTGTGACGAGCATTTGGATCTCCTTACCAACCGAGTTGTTCTCTGTTGGCTACAGTCTAAACATCTTTAAGAGACGAGTCCATAGGTAACGCCTTTGCAACTAGACTGAAAAAATAGCCTAAACAGGAAAATTAATTTGCCCAAAAAATTAATTTTGAGCAAATTATCGATCAATTTTCGTCGATTTAAAACCGAAGAAAGACTTTAATGTTTAATTAATTAAGGTTACAGATTTTTAGTTTACGTTTATATTTAAATATGTATGTCGGGTTCGGTTGCCGTTTATATATTTTATATTCCTGTAAATAAAAAATATACGTTTAGTATTACGATGTATTATTTTTTGATTAATTTGCGTATTACACAAAATATAGGTTTGTTTTAGGCGCCAGCGGATAGTTTTGCCCCCCGGCGCAGACATTACTAGCTACGCCACTGGGGTGTACCCACAACAAGAGCGAAAAGAATTAAAACACAAATTCAAACCTTACAAATACAAGGCTGTTCATCATCTGCACCCTGGTGATGCTGAGCGTAGATTGGAGTTCTGCAATTGGTTGATAAATATGATAGCAAAAGATATTAATTTAAAAAAGGATTATTTGGTCAGACGAGGCACATTTTACAAGTTCGGGAATTTTCAATACACATGCGGTTTTGGAGTCAGGAAAATATCCACGTTATTTTTCCTAGGAAACGTCAGGGTAGGTTTGGATTTAATGTTTCCTGCTTTATTCTCAACAGAAAAATAATGTGCCGAATTTACGAAGAGAATCTAAACTCTAATAGAAGAAAACAATGAGAATTTTTGATGATATTCCGCTGGTTCAACTAAATGGTATATTATTCCAGCAAGATGGGGCTTCAGTCCACAATGGTAACATATTTCAAAACTGGTTTAACCAACATTTTCCCAGAGTATGGATAGCAACAAACGGGCCGGTTCGATGGCCACCCCGATCACCGGATCTCTCAGTTTTAGTTTAGATAGAACATACAATTGAGAATGGCCACGGAAAACGCTTTTGCTGAATTACATTCATTTATATTAGAAAATGCATCAAAAATAATTTATAAACTCTGCCAATCATGTCGGAGATATAATGGTCAGCCATTTGAACAATATTTGTGATTTGTTTTTCATTAATTATTCAATAAATTTGTTAAGCTAGTGTCAGCTATTTTTTTTTGTAATGTAATGTTATCATGGCTACCCACGACCGCCTACTATACTAAAAAAATAATATAAAATTAGTTTTGTCACGTTAATTATGAAAATAAATATGGACTATGTTATGTTTTTGAAAAGCTCTTGGTGAGGGGAAGAAGATGAAAAAATAATATATAGGGTATCCCATTAAAAAAAATAAAGTAGGGTCTGATAACTTTTTGACCTGACCCCGTATACTTATTCTGAAGGTGGCACTGGATTCTACGTAAAAGGTTATACAAGAAGCACTTTTTACCTTTTCGATAAGTTATCAGACAGCTGAAACACGGGGGGTGCTTGAAAATGCAACATTTTCAAAAACGCCCTCTATCTCAAGAACGAAGGCGGCCATGAAAATTCTGTTTGTGCCACTTTTCGTTTCACAAAAAAGTAGCACGATGCCCCGAAAACCGCATCCTTCTATCTTTACTTCATATGGGTGAAACCCCATAAAACCTACAGTACTTGTTTTCCACCAGAATAACAAGCCTGCCTAACTAATGTGTATATATATTTTTTCCTACGAGCGAATGGTGAAGTACACTTTTCCGCTCGATTTTGCGTGCGGCAGGTGTATTTTTCCACACGATCAAGAAAATATCATTTGGTTATTTAAATTTATTTTTTCGCACAATGTTTAAAAACAAAAATGTTCACTCTCTACATGTTTTCCTACTTAAAAAGCCGTTTTCTACAACTTAGTAAAATCAAAAATGTATTGTTCTCTAATTATTACGTTTGAATTAAATCGGGGCTGGCAGGAAAAAAATTGTTTGCAATTGCCATATTACGCAATTTGACCTGTTTTTGATGCCTATGTAGGCTAGTAAAAAACTTCGAATTTCAACAGAGCAATTGTCTTTAATATAGAGAAGTATAAGATGTAGTTTTTGGTTCAAATAACCCGATTTGTTCAAAATGACACCTTTCCGTCATAGACAGAGAGCCGGAAGGGAACTCAAAAAACGTCAGAAAAAATTTAAGTTTTCCAGTTATAGGTGAACATTTTTTAAGTAAAAGTGAGGCAATTTAAGAAAAAAAAATATAATAAAATATCTAATTTCGCAATTATAATTTTTTTAGTGCCCCTAATTATATTTTGTATTATACCTTATCCTGGGTGAGACAGTTGCATCTAATATTTTCGCTTTTCGAATTATGACATTGTTCCAATTGAAAATGGCGAATTGTTGAATTTTATGACTTTAAATTTGAGCATCTACTTTAAGCATATGTGTCAGCCAACGCATACAGATATTTTGAAGAAATCAATCTCAGATTCGTAGACATCCTCATTTCTGCTTTAACAATATTCCATACGAGATCAGGAAATACGAGAAAATCGAAGTTAAATGGAAACAGGGAGAAAATTTCAAAAAAAATTGCAATATCGACTTAGTCGAGCATTTTCTCGAGCAAAACCACTTTGTAAAAGAGGCATGAATACTTTTTTAATATAAATATAAATATGTTCTCATATAGTCAATTTAATGCAAAGAACCTCACTCGAATGTCCAAACTTTCGACAAAACTAATAAACGAATTTTATGCGCTAACAAAACTGATCGCTTTATAGTAAGAATAGTGATGATGAATCGATCTTTTCAAAATAATTTGTGATTTTTAATCTTCCTAAACTCAAGATCTAAATCCTAAATCTTATTGGAACAATTCGAATATTTTTATAATTTAAATCATTTTGCAATTATTTAAATAGGTACTTTTCAAACGATACCTATACGTATGATTTTAAATATTTCTAAAAATATGCAAAAAGTTTTAAAATTTTCAATATCGTTTTAAATCATAATCGTTTCGAAAAAGATCAATTATAACCACAGAAAATTAATTTTCAGCTTTGCCATCAAGCAATATTTTCCTATCAAAAATATTCAACCTTGCATTCTTAAGCCCTATAGGTCTCTCACTACATGCATGCCTATAGGTAGGTAGGTATATATCAACCATTCGATCTATTGCCTGACCAGCGCCGAACTAATTATTCACAATAAAAATATATTCGGTTTCGTCGGAAGGCTGTAAATGGCTTTTTGTACCTGTTCATTAGCAATTATATTGGGGTTTTAAACCCCTATTTATATCTAAGGGCCTATTTTCCAAACACGGTACGTTTTAGATCCAATCTTCAAGTAAAATTCAAATTAGGGTATTTTGGCTCCCTAAGTCTAATTCGATATTGATCTTTGTTTTATTACTCAAAATTTTATTATGCTCTCTTAAAACATATCGGATTAGATTTTTCTTGGAAAATATTTCTACTTTTATAGTGTAAAGCCCTTTACCTATGTCCAAAAAAGGAGTCTGAAAGGGTTAGTTTGGGTTATATTATCAAGTCGACAAACCTTGCAAAAACTAATCAAATTACTTTTTTGTTTAGGTGACTCCCTGCTTTTTTTAGGGAGTAACCTTTAAAATTTCTCAATATCTGTCACCGGCATTCAAAACAATATATAAAATACCTAGACCATGTGTAGAATGCTTGGGTCCTTTAGACAATGTATGAAACATGGTTGGTATTTTACACTTTACCTAGGACTTCCATACATTGACGAATGGTTTTCAGACAATGTACATAATCAGCTTAGTAAAAGTTATTTCTTGATTTTGGATTAATTTATGTTCGTTTTGCTGCTTCATAGAGCGATGCCGACGGACCATGGCATTTCAATGTATAGGCGTTTGTGATATTTCCTGAAAATCATTGATGGTATGTCCATTCATATTATATAGTCAATTTCATTCAAAGAACCTCACTCAAATCTACAAAAGTTGTACGTACGTAAATAAAGTACATTAATTTCATAAATTGCTGGCTCTGCCATGTAGGCGTAGCATACATTACACAATGTTTAACACTTGTCAGCCAACTTGTAGGAGTTAATAGAATATTTAGGTAAACTATAAACAATCATTTTTAGATACTTTTAGGTATTCTATAGAATGCTTAGGTATTGTATAGAATAGGTGATATCATAGTTTCCCGGTAACATACAAGAATAATAAACTAGATATTTATTATTCTGATCAACGTTGTATATTATAATTACTATTTACCGTTTATTAAAACTTAGTATTAAACTGTCATATTGGAAATGAAAGGCAATACATAATATTTTTCGGGCGTTTATTTAATTAATAAATCTTTGGCTTATAATATTTAAAGTTATAAAGGTAAAAATAAAGCTGATGATAACACCTACACCACTAAAACTAAATAAATAAATACAAAAAGAGGGAAAAAAGTAAGTACATAATAGCCTCTGCATCTATGCATATAACAAAATTTTATCACTCGGAACAATAATATTTAAAAAGAAAGAGACAGGAAATTGGATGCCTTATTTGTAACGCATTGGGCTCTCAGGTGCCCATTCTTATATATCTGTCTGTGAAAATTCGTAACATACAATGCTGGGTCAAGTAAGAATTTTGCCAAAATGAAAATTACTGAATCAAAGGACATTCAAAGATGTTAAAAAATTACAATAAAAAAAATCAAAGCCATTGAGGACATATGTTCTATGATTTTTTTTTGATAAAATTACACGAGGAATCACATCCTGAAATATTAGCACGCCATTAAGGAACACACTGTACATGATAATAAAATAGTATCATACTTTTATTAAGGAAATAAATAAGATGACTCTGTAAAATCTGAAAAAAATGCATTATGGTGTATTTTTGTTTTACAAAAATTATCCAATAATATTGAATCGAAAATATCAATTAAATAAGAAATTTCCCATCAAACGTTCAATAATAATTGTAATTGATCAGTGTCTACATTTATTTTTATAGAAACAATATTTTTCTTAATTTATGTTTGATATTTATATTATGAAAACACATTGATTCCTCTTGCAAATTGGTGTCAAAAAATCACCCACCGCACGCTTAATGCTTCTAAATATTTCAATATCTAATATTTTGGTGAAAGACATTCAATTAAACCCTTACATATTTTTAAAAACTCAACTTTATACATTATCCCCTGTATAATAGCATGTAAAAATTTCGCCACAATGCATAATTACTAAAAACAATATAACATAAAAATAGAAAACATTTTTGTAAAAACTTGCGACTGACTTATGCATGCATGGTCACGGCAGAACACCTTTTGAATATTATTATTTATCAACATTTAGTGCTTAGAAAGTAAAACCTCAAAAAATTGAAATGTAACAGACTTCATTATTAACTATTATTTAAACACTTCCCAGCGATCAATATTTTAGAGGACTCTAACTAAAGGTTTAGTCTAGTATAAAGCCAAACCTATTAGTTGCAAAATTCCTTGAAGCAATACTTAACACATATCTAAGTACCAACAAAAAATAACAATAGTTTAGTCTAGGACCTAAGACGGCTAACATTAACTTACTTACAAAGGTAATAAACAAACAATAAACATTAAAAGTCATGCTCATCACATTCACATACCAAGTTATTGGATATTGTATTATGGTTATGATAAAACATAAATATGATAAGCGACGTTAAGGTATTTTAACGCGTGGAGGGAAAAATTAGGAATGTCAGTAGGTACAGACTTTTAGTAACACTTAAAAAATGCTTATGTCTAACGTAGATAAAATTTAAGGAAGCTGCCTAATCATCACAATAATCATAGATGGGAATATTCCATTCAATAATTTAAATATTAGAAAAAAAAACATATATGAATAGTTGTTAAAAGGAAAATACAGGTAGTTTCCTAATTATGTATGGTCATAAAGTAAACGTTCTTCTAAAAGATCTACAATTTAAGGGTAAACATTTGTATATTGCACCAGCAAGGGTTAATTTTTTATTGATGCTTAGACAAACCAGGTACAAGAGACAGTCATTAGGCCTTAACCCATATAACCAAAAATATAAAGCAGACAAATTAATTCTATAACACAATATTGGCCCTGCGACAGCTGTAGCAAAAAAAAAACTGTGCTGAATGTATGGATCTAACAGCTTCAGAATGGAAGGTCATGGAGCTAAAGAAGAATAGAAAACTGAAATACTATTGTGCAAGTTGCTCTACAGCAAGTATTCCCAATGCACATATTTTGGAAACACTTAAAGTCCTATTAATGGAACTTAAAGTGCAATCAATGAATTGAATGCAAAAGTTAGCAAACTTGAGAAATCTCAATTGAGTACTGCAGAGCTGAAATGTAATTCTGTGCTTGACTATCAAATAAATCCACCACCACCAAATACTTCCACCGAAAGTGGAAATAAAAAAAATCAGCGAAGAGTCCAAAGTTCCAATAAAATCCTACATCTGCAACCTGAGAAGCAGGTCCAGGAAGTGCCTTACAATTCTATAACCCTAAGTCAAGTAAATAGGGCTGTTTCATCTGTCACATCAAATATGAAAAATTCCAATGCAATGATACAAATAACTTGGAGCTTTTGGGTGTTCCCATGGTCAATGGCGAGGTTATTAACACCGAAACTACTGACTTGGTCGGAATGTCGGAATACCATCTAAAAAGTGGTTCTACCTTAGCCGGGTTGCACACACATCTTATATGTCGGTCCTGGAATACATAAAGAAGAAAGAAGAGATTCCTACAGACTGCGATATTGTAGTAACTAAACTCCATTCTAACGGCAAATCCTCTTCATATAAAATTGGAATTCACAGTAATTACTCACCTCTATTTAAATAGGAGAACTTCTGGCCTGCCTATGTTAAGTGCCAAGATTTTTAACAACCGAGTCAATAGCAAAACAGGAAATTTTCGCCAGACCCAGGCTAGGGCTGCCAGACATCCCGATTTAGGCGGGAGCCTCCCGATTTCTCAGGAACCCTCCCGCCTTCTAAAGTCAATTATCAAACTCCCGATTTTCATTTGATCCTCCCGAAATACCCCGAAATCATTAAATACAATAACATCTCAGACAGCCATCATTAAAATCCTCATGTGCATAATAAAATCGAATTAGTAACTAAATATCGATATCTTCCCATTTCTGATTCACCCATTCCTATTAGTTCTATTCGCTCCCTCTGTTGCCGATCTATTTAAACTTTCAAAACCTTTGATATCAATTAATGTATTTTCATTTTCTATGATATAAATTTACGTATGGTGCCGACAGGTCGAGATCACAAAACAAGTTGTAGTTGCATTTTAAGATCCTTTACACAACTAGTGCACTAAGTAAAAATCGACCTCTCCTATTGGTCGATCCATCTCGTATTACAATATGTCTTCGTGATGCTAGAGTATAACAACCAACTGTTATATTCTGGTAATGCAATCAATTTCTGTCAAGAGCTCTCGTGGTGTAGAGGTTTAGACAGCTGGGTTTCATCTGGACGGCCTGGGTTCAATCCCCGTTGCTTATTATTTTTTTTTAAGATTTTGTTTCTAAACAGTTTTTTTATTGATTTTGGGTATGTCTCGGGTTAGTTTGGGTTAGCACCTGGTTAGTTTCCTTTTCTTGAGCCCCCGTAGCGAGCGGAGGGCCATGCGGATCGACCAATAGGAGAGGCCGATTTTTATATAGTGCACTATTTGTGTAAAGGATCTTATAACGCGTTGTAGTTAAATGAAATTTCGGGGTAATTTGGTAAATTGTAATTGGCATGTTTTGATTTTAGTACTAGGATATTATAGGATATATATTATTGTTTTAATAATAAAACCTTCTTCTGTTAACACGTCGCGAGCTTTCTGCTTTTTGTTTTTGAAAATAATGACATTATCATAGTGCTCACGCGCAGGCGTACGGCATCGGCATAGGATGTGAGGTAATTTTGGTCAGTAACAAGTATTTTTATATCTAATGCATACTACATACATAACATACTATTTACAGTCATAGAAAAAATCAATAAAAATCACCTTGTGTACAAAAAATTATGTACAAGGTGTCCGGTTATAAATGTAACCCCCTTTTAACTTTTTTATTTGCCCTCGTATAAAAAAATGTTAAATACCAAAATTGTAAGGATTTTCATACAGTTTTCTGCGGCATTACTAGAAAAACAATTGAACATCGAAATTCTACTGTACAGATTAAGTTAATGTTTTTTTAAATGGGACACCCTGTATATTCTTCCGGATATTGGTAGAGCTCTTTAAGACGAGTTCAGTAATATATGGTTTGTTGGGTCTAGCTATAATAGTTACCACGTAAATTGCAAGAATGTCGGGTATCTGATTATTACTGAACCCCCCTCCTAAATTATTTATTTGGTGAGCTAGAAAAAAATTCTTCCTTCAGAAGCTTTTCTGATGTTCAATTGCTTTTCTAGTAACACCGCAGAAAAGTTTCTGAAGGAACCTACAACTTTTGTATAGAATATTTTTTTATAGCTCACCCAAGGGGTGTTTCACTCACTAAAATTTGTACACCTATTGCATTTGACTGCATTGATTGCATAAATATGATAGGTGACTGCACTGACTGCATGGGATTGCATGAGATTGTAAATAAATATTCGAAAAAGCAGTGGACTGTAGAGTGTTCCATTTTTGTGCATATCGCTAATATTTCTGATAGCCGGAGAGCTTATAACGCATTTTTTTGTGTTTGATTTAACGCTGTGTCTAGCCTCCCGGTACCGGTATCCGAATAAATCCCGGTAAAATATAATTGCGGTATGATGACGTAATGGTCTACCGGTATTTACAATAATCCCGGTAGATTTTGTTCACGTATTACAATATGTCTTCGTGATCAATTTGTCGCAAGAGCTCTAGTGGTGTAGAGGTTTAGATAGTTGGGTCTCACCTGGACGGCACGGGTTCGAACCCCATTGCTTTTTTTTATTTTTTTTTAAGATTATGTTTCTAAACATTTTTTTTTCTTAATTTTGGGTATGTCTTGGGTTAGATTGGGTTAGCACCTGGTTAGTTTCCTTTTCTTGAGCCCCCGTAGCGAGCGAAGCGAGCGGAGGGTCATGCGGATCGACCAATAGGAGAGGCCGATTTTGATATAGTCGGCTACGCCTGTAAAGGATCTTTAAATGCTAATTATTTTATAGAATCTAACGGGATTAATAGAAACACCGGCAGAATATTACGTCATTAAAACATACCGGGATTTATTCGGATACCGGTACCGGGAGGCTAGACACAGCGTTGATTTAATGGACAATTTTACACGGTGGTAGTACTCCAACGATTAAGAATAGATAAATTGGGAACCGAGTTCTAAATATTATCGAATATTATACTCGTATAATCATTACTGTATACAACGAGGAAAAATATACAGGGTCTCCCATTTAAGAAAACCAAAATTTAGTCTATACAGGGTGCGCTAATGAAAACTTTACACATCGGTTTGCCGCCTTTAAAATGAAAATTTAGAACACTCGGAACCGTCGATTTCTGATTCTATGGGAACAATTGTTGTGAATATTTTCAACCTTGTCACTTCAACCCCTAGGGGTGATGAGCTCCTCTAAAATTTTAAATGGAAAAGGGAGTCGTCTGATGCAATAGTACATCCACACCAGTTAATGGGCGGAGCAAGAGAAAACGCATATCCCTTCCGGGGCTCAACCAACTAAAATTAACCCAAGCTAACCCAAGGCATGCCTAAAATCAGTTCTAATTTAGCAGAAAATGTTACTCACTTTGTTTTTACATTTTTCAAATTTCATAAATTCTGTCACTTTTGTGTATTTCTATTGGTTTAATTAAGCTCCATAACGGAACGGTGGTGTGGATGTCCTTTCGCTCGTCTGATACCTCATTTTACAAATCTTCTGACCATTATTACAACTGCCGAGTTGGAAAAGTGTTACTTCTTCATTAATAATTAATTAACTATAAGAGCTAGCAACTATTTTTACAAAGTTGGTAGATGCAATGAGGGTCAAAGGGCCTTCGAAATTAAGTATTACTCAATCATTGTAATTGGGGTGGTTTTAATATGGTACTGGAGATTCAGCAATACTAAATTTCGAAGGTCAGTTGACACTGATTACATCTACTAACTTTGTAGTCACTGCTCTCATTAGTTAAGTAATAATTAATTAAGAAATAAATACTTTTTCTATATTTTGACAAGGTCTCACATTCGGTCTCACACCACCACCACCACCATACCACTCGACTCCTTCTTTAACCCAATTCAAATTTTAGGAGTGAAGCTCCATCACCCTCAGGGGGCTGAAGTGACAAGGTTGAAAACAGGCACGAATCAGAAATCGAAGGGTTTTCCAAATTTTCATTTTAAAGAAGAAAAATCGGGGTGTAAAGTTTTCGTTGGCCCACCCTGTATATCGAGCATTATGAATTTTATGAAAAAACTGATTGTACGTTAAAATATTTATAAGATACAGGTTTTGCCTTTGCAATATAATTAACCGTTCTCAAAATACGAGGTATGCCCCAAAAGTGCAAATTCAGAGAGAACCCTGTATCTAAAAAACGATGGTGGCTATAAAAATCTGTTTACCGTATCTTTCGTTTCACAAAAAAGCCAGCAACGTGTTCAGAAAACCGTGCCCTGCTAACGTTAAAATTAATGGAGCTACCCCGCAAGTACAACGTATTCCGGATACCCCGTACAAAGAAAGACCACGAGAGCTTCAGTTCCCAATTTATTTATCGTAAAGGTATCACGGTCCGTGCGAATTGTAGAATAAACCAAACACCGAAAATTCGTTATGAGCTCTTGACTATAATTGGATAATTGGTACAACAAAAAATCATTAACCATCCAATCAAAATTATGTCTAAGCACAAATTCTAAAAAAATAAAAAATTTATTACATATCTTTTTCCGGCTTTTATATTATATTCATCTGTGTCAACCAAAACACAACCTCACAAAATCGCCTTAAAGTTACTATGTAACCAAAAGGAAACCAAATGATGCCGCTTTATAAGCAATATTTGACAAAATTAGTAACGTCTGCGTAGCAAGCTACACAAATGAACCTAAGCGCGCGCATGCACTATTTCTGTAACTCTTTTATTTACTCGTGTCTCTACGGTTCAGTGAATTGCCTTCAGCAGGTTTTTAGTGCAGTGGTCAGATCCTGTGCTTGTGATACGGCGCGGCCCGCAGCCCGGGTTCGATTCCCGTCAATGACGAGACTTGTTTCATTTATTTTTTTAAGGTTATGTTTGTGTCTTTTTTTAAATTTGGGCTAGTATAGGTTAGTTTGGTTTGGTTGTGCCTCGAAGCGAGCGGAGGGCCGTTCGGGAAATTAACCATACTCTTTTAAATCCTCGCCCTCCCTTGATACAGCCATACACATTTGCATATACTCCCAATAAAAAAATTTAGCTCCTGCCACATCAAAATTACAACAAATAATGAAAAAATAAAGAATACAAAATTGAAAATAAAAGTTACGGGAATAGTGCGTGCGCGCGCACGTAGGTTCATTTGTGTGGCTTTCTACGTAGAGTCTTATGACAAGATTGAACAAGATTGCACGCTCGACTTCCCGCGACTACATACGATTTTTCGTGAATGTACATGGAATGTACGCTACTGCGTGTGACTGCACCAATAACTGCATGGGACTGCAAGGAATTCCTAAAGACTGTATTACGACTGCATGCATTGCATTTGACTGCATGAGACTGTATTGACTGTATGCGGGACTGTATGAGATTTGTACACCTATTGCATGAGTGAAACACTCCTTGAGCTCACCAAATAAAGAATTTAGGAGAGGGGTGCAGTGATAATCAGATAGCAGACATTCTTGCAATTTACGTGGTAACTATTATTACTGAACTCGTCTTAAAGAGCTCTACCAATATCCGGAAGAATATACAGGGTGTCCCATTTAAAAAAACATTAACTTAATCTGTACAGTAGAATTTCGATGTTCAATTGTTTTTCTAGTAACACCGCAGAAAACTATATGAAGATCCTTACAACTTTTGTACTTAACATTTTTTTATACGAGGGTAAATAAAAAAGTTAAAGGGGGGTTACATTTATAACCAGACACCCTGTACTTTCGCTATTTTGACGATGATCGGGGAAACTTGGTATCGTCACCGGGCCTCCCGCTTTTCATTTCATAAAATCTGGCAGCTTTAACCCAGGCGCATCACCCGATGTGGAGTCGACCTCAATCAAGACGAATGTAAATAAAACTCCCAATGATCTGACAATTCTTAACATCAATGCAAGGAGCTCAGTCAGTAAAACATGGAACTTTTTTTTGCATAAAGCAAACTACCCACAGATACTATGTACTACCAAAACATGGCTATCCAAAGATGAAATTCCATGGTTTCACCTGAGTGGATATTCAATGGTTGCCTCTTATTGTAGAGAAGACACGCTTGGAGGTGGTGTATGTATATTTTTAATAAATGAGTTGATAAATAGTTATATTTGTAATGCTGATTTAAAGTTAGAATTTATGATCGAATTCATTGCAATGAAGTTAAATATCTTTGATAGGCAAATAGTTGTGTGTTGTTCATATCGACCCCCCAAATATGATATAAACTTTTTATATTCTCTTGAAGAGAGTCTCATAAACATAACTAAAATTAAGCCCTGTGCAATTATTTTATGTGGAGATTTTAATCTTGATTTATGCTACAAAAGCAGAGACACTACAAATTTTCTGAATATAGTGCTCAGGTTTTTTTTTTGAATATTCTCGTATTCAGGAACAATCTAATACTTTGCTAGATAATATATTTTAGCTCTCCATCAAATAAGGCAATTACCTTGGATAAATGTTTTTCTGATCACAGAGCACAACTGGCCTCATTTCTTATTGGGCCTTGATGAGTCTATAATCAAATATAGAATATAAAAGAAGCATTACTCAGGAGAATATTAACTTTTTTACCAGAAAAGTCATTTGATGATTTTGATTGTACAAATAGAACTGAAAATGTCAATGAGAAATTTACCTGTTTTTTTTTTATACCTTTAATGAGCTCTTTATCATTGCATTTCCACTGAGACTCGTTCATAAGTCAGAAAATAACTCTAAAAAACTTAATAAATAGATTACTCCAGAACTTGTCTCGGAAGGCATTAAATTCAGAAAATTGCATAAAAGTCTAAAACAATCTGGCAACTCTGATCTCTTGGATCAATATAGAGTGTCCGTCAAAGTGCACAAAAAAAAATTTAAACCCAGCAAAACTGAATTATAATTCGCAATTGCTTCTCGAGTCTAACAATTTGTCGAGAACAGCATGGGGCATTATTAGGAGCGACACAAACCTTAGACCTGCAACAAATGGTCCCCCAAATTTAGTTCTTTTAGATGGCAAGCAAATAGAGGGAAATGATAATAACTACATTATCAGTGCAACTTATAACAAGTTTTTTTTATTAACTCAGTCACTGACCTAACCAACAATTGTCCCATGAAAACAATAAACTAAATCTTCAAAGTTCTGTACAAAATTCAATTTTTCTTGCTCCTTACACAACTCATGAAGTACTGGACATTATAAAATCTGTATCGTAAAAGAGGTCGACTGGTCCAGATTCGATTCCTTGCAACTTAATACTTAAATGTGTTGATCCTTTACTACCAGTTTTAACAAAATTAATAAACTTAGCCTTTGAATATGGTGTCTTTCCGGAGCCTTTTAAAAAAGCATTAATTATACCAATTTATAAAAAGGGTGATAAAAATCAAGTTGAAAATTATATCCTATAGCACTACTGTCTGTGTTTTCTAAAATATTTGAAAAGGCCTTTAAGAACCGTCTGGTTCAATTCTTAAATAAACATAAAATATTATCTAATCGGAAATTTGGTTTTCGAAAAGGTCTATCTACAATCGACGCTATTCTGGCTTCTAACCTAAAAATACTAGAAAATTTTGACTCTAACCTTAAATCTATTGGCATTTACTACGATTTTAAAAAGGCATTTGACACCATAAATCATAGTCTTGCTTGGGAAATTATATAGGTATGGAGTAAGGGGGCCAGCTTGTGCATGGATTGAGTCATACTTGGATAATAGATTACAAGCTGTATGTGTCAGGAGTCAGCCAGATGTAATATCAGATGGGTTAAATGTGTCCTTTGGTGTCCCTCAAGGCAGTGTCCTTGGGCCTCTTTTATTCCTACTATTTATTAATGACTTGCCCGGAATTGATTTTGAGCAACTACACTTGATGGAACGAACTCAGACAGAAGTCTAGTACTGAGAGAAGAGAAAACAAAAAGTAATTTGGTAAGTGTGGATAGTATTAGTTTTCTTGGACTTCCCATCGATTGTCAGCTTTCTTAGAACAATCATGTCGCTCTAGTACCTATGTTCTAAACTGGCATCAAAAAACTAGGCAGTCCTTCAGTTGAGAGATTATGTGAATAGGCCCACCATTAAAATGTATTATTACGGTTGTGTAAATTCTCTCCTATTTTATGGGCTTCTTATATGGGATAATTCCAGTAATATTAGCAAAGTGCTTATCACCCAAAAAAGGATAGTAAGAAGCATGTATAGACTCTCCCAGACAACTTGCTGCAAACCTGTCTTTATCCAAGAAAAGATATTGACAATCTGCAGCATGCATATTCTGGTTTGCACTTCTTATGGTTACAAAAACCTTACCTCATTCAAAAGGTGTGGATAAGTAAGTGCCTATCACACCAGAACCTCAAATGACCTGTACATTCCAGCCACTAGTTTAACTCAGGTTTCTCAAGGGCCAGAGGTGCTCTCTTTAAAGATTTTTAATCACTTGCCTAAACATATCAAGGAAAGTAAATCTCTAACAACCTTTAGATCAGCCCTAAGAGAGCTATTGTCCACAAAACCATATTATTCACTCCAGGAATATTTTATATCAACATTTTAAGGGGTCAACTTTTGTATTGTTTTGACTATTGTTTTGTTTTATATTTAAAATATAGACCCGTTGTATAGCTAATGTTATTAGTTTTGACACTTTTCTTGTAAAGTTTATTTTATAGTTTTATTTTAGAAGCCATTGGAAGCTTAGCTTATCTTTTTAGTATTTTATCTGTATGTCTAAACCTATTTTTTATATTTACTATTACTGATAATTCCAACACATTGTATGTAATGTCTATTTTGGAAATATATATATATTTGTAAATTAATAAAATGTTATCAAATACTTGATAACCATAATAGATTGCCTTAGGAAACACCCTGTATAGTTCAGTAGGGAATCACTAAATTAAGCTGTGAAAAATATAATATTTAGATAAGATAATCAATAATGCTTATCAGTTATTTGTCCCTATACAATAAAAATTAAATAAATTATTCTTAATCCCAAAATCAACTATATACCTGAGAACATAACATGAACACACAGTATACCTAATTCAACCTACTACAACAACTTGAATCTTGTGGCGACGATTCGATGTTGTAACTATTGGGATCATACCTTGGTACATTTGTCATTCTGGCTTGCTATAAGAGAATATACGTAAATAATATTAAAGAAGGTTAGAATTTAACCAGATGAAAAGTATAGCAAAATTACACAACACATTAAACACTTCACACAGTTCTTTATTATTACCTAGCTGGAGCTGGAGAGCTTTGTCTTAGTTAAACATTATAGCTATGTATAAGCATCCACCGATCATAAATAAAGAATATATTTCTAATTTATATTTTAAAAGCAATTACCTTCATGAGATCCTCAGCAATCTGCATGAATAGTCGTTCAACATTATCAGATTCTTTGGCTGATGTTTCCAAAAAATACATGTTATGTCTCTCCGCAAACTCCTCACCAACCTCTATAGGTATTTCTCTATCATCTCTATCAATTTTATTACCTAAAATAGGAATAATTTCAATTACAACATTAACAATAGTGTTAATTGTGGAAAACCCTTACATACCTACTAAAACTCTAAGAACCTTACTACTAGCATACTCTTCAATTTCTCTTAACCAATCTGGTAGACAATCAAAGGTAGGTTGGCAAGAGATGTCGTATACCAGTATAAGAGCATGGGCTGACCTATAATAACTCTGAGTAATCGATCGGAAACGTTCCTGACCAGCAGTATCCCATATTTGAAGCTAAAATTCACAAAGGTATATCCTGAAGATCTGATTTTTAGGAAATCAACTGGAAAACTGCCTACATGTTGCCAAGTTAAGCTATAAACTTCAATTACATCACTCAATATGGATAAAACTTTTAGGGTTTTTACCTTAACTTTTTCATTTCCAACTTCAACAGTTTTAATCATAAAATCAACCCCTATTGTTGCCCCTTGTCCAGGTGGGAATAGTCCTTGGGTAAACCTTCTAACCAGACAAGTTTTTCCCACACCTGCATTGCCCACAAGCACTACTTTAAAGAGAAACTTGTAGTCATCCATGATAACTCGATAAATTTCAAGTACCTACAGTGTTAAATATTCACTTTTCCCAATAGGGCTATAAGCTTAAAACTTTACTGCAAGCACAAAAATAATGTTCATTCTCTAAACGCTTATAATTTCCTGTTTCTGAAACATCAAAAGTAGAAAATTAGGCAATAAACTTGATTTTCATGGTGTATGATCACACCTACTTGTTTAAATTCTTCCGGTAACTTTTATTGTACATTTTGCAAGATATGTAATTTTATTAATGGTTTACAAATGTTTGGTCTCTACATTGGTTGCGCTAATTTCCAGTTTTCATGTCTTGCTCCACTGTTTTAAATTGTTTAAAAAACTACATACAGATTACAGCTGTTCAATGTTATGAAGAAAAATCACGATCACTTGACATTGACAATGACATAATGACAATTTGATTGATTCGGAATGGAATCTTGACGTAATTGATCGGTTCATCCGAACCGGACCAGGAACCTTGAGCACTAAATTCGCTTGAGAGTTCTGAAACCAATGCGGATTCGATACACGGTATTCTCGCACACGGTTCTTAATCTCTTAATTCAAATCACACACCTCTAAAATGCAAACCCATTGACTTGTATAGGGGCCCTGTATGTAACTAAAGTGACGTCATACAACGACAACAGTTCATCTATGCCACACCTCTGAATATAGGTGTGTGATCTACGTGTCATGTAAAGTCGGATCACAAATCCATATATCTTAATACTCCTAAATATATGCACAAATCTCATCCAGCTGGTCGTAAACTAGGCAGTTTTCTCGCGTCCACTTAGGTTCGAACCAAATTTTAAACCAACTTCAAAATGTTTATTAGAGGAGATTATCAGTTTTGACCTCAAGAATATTCAATAACTGAATCAACAGAAATTACAAGATAACCAATAAAATAATATTTCGTAAATTCGCGTGAGAAAATTAAATGCATTAAATTTTGGCTTTAATTATTCGGCCTTCAGTAGATAAAGCCAATCTGAGGAGTTTTGGTAAATTGGTTCCCAGTAGGTAGGAAATAAAAGGGTAGTTTCAAACATCTGTTAAAACCAATTTACATATTTCTTTTGACCCTTCTTAATTTGGGAACCAATTTACGTGTACCCAATCTGAGTATGGTGCCTGTTTTTAACTTTAACTACTTTAACATCATAACCATTCAAACGAAAACAAAACATATATTCCCTTCCTCTACAACGCTTGCCTCTCTTTGCTGGTTCTAAATAATTTGAACCTATTTCGTCATGACGTCATTACTTCATCGCGAGTACTGTTTTGAAATTTTTGAACCAGGTTCAAATAATTTGGCCGCGAGAAAACAGCTCCATATACTCAGAATGATACGTTCGAAAGGTAACCCGATTGGCATTTAAAGATCCTTTACACAAATAGTGCACTATGTAAAAAATCGACCTCTCCTATTGGTCGATCCATCTCATATTACGCTATGTCTGCGTGATGCAATCGGTTTCTGACAAGAGCTTTTGTGGTGTAGACGTTTAGATCGTTGGGTCTCGCCTGAAAAACGCGGGTTCGAATCCCGTTGCTTTTTTTTTAAAAATATGTTTTTAAACAGCTTTTTTCCTTGATTTTGGGTATGTCTTGGGTTAGCACCTGGTTAGTTTCCTTTTCTTGAGCCCCCGTAGCTAGCGAAGCGAGCGGAGGGCCATGCGGATCGACCAATGGGAAAGGCCGATTTTTATATAGTGCACTATTTGTGTGAAGGATCTTATAATGCACCCGATTGACTCTATTAATCCCATAATATGGTAATCTTACTAACCCTGCTTGGTATTCATTAAATATTCTATTAAACGGAGACCATTGCATTTCGCAATATCCTCACAGCACAGCTTAGTCAATACCTATCATAATTTGAAATTTTCGCACTCATTTCACGAATTTTATCAGACAATGAGCAATGAGCCATTTATCTAGAAAAACAATTATTCAGTTATTTTTATTAAGTATACGAAATTTTTGTTTGTCTATCAACGTTTTTTTAGAATATCTTTCAACATCGAGTTATGCCCGAATATTTCGTAAACCATTCCTAATTATATTTATTAGGTACTTAGAAGTGTGGTTAATTCAATGATTTTTTAAATCAAATATCGTTTTATATTGAATATAAGCGGCTACAAATAATTTCCTTACATAAAAAATATGCATAATGTAGAGATATAATTTAGGCCGGGTCCATTTTTAGGATTACTGACCATCCATGGCCCAAATATCCCAATTATAGATAAGTATTTATATCCCAATAAACTTTTATTAGCAGTATCTGTTATCCGACAATTGAGTGCCCCTTTCCTTCCAGATAAATGATAAAACTTAGAAATTCAAAACCCATTAGGGTTAAAGCTGCCCTGAATACATTATAGATTCAGATTGGTTAAATTCCGGTAATTTGTGTTTTCTACCTGAGAGGGTTAAATTGCAGTTAGGAAGGGATCTCGTTTGAGCTTTGAGCAGACTGGTTTCAGTGTACTCTGGAACTACCTTTCGAACGCACGGTAAATTTTACGTCACGCGACATCAAACGAAACGAAACGATCAAACTTCAAAGTCTTCAAACGATCTTATCTTGTCAGTCGCCATTTTGTGAAGTTTTGTTCGAATGATTGGGTGTTGGAACGCTTGTTTTTTTTAAGAATATAGTGCAATTTATTGAAGAAAATGGTGTAACGACGTGGGAACGCTTAGATATAGTGATTGTTAGTGTTTTAAGGTATGTAGAATGTAGTTTTTCATGTTAAAATCCGCATTTTTTGTTGCACCATACCTACGTCATTCACGTAACAGCAGCCTTCTTTCTTGGAAAATTCAAAACATATTTTCGAGTTTCAGGCGAAGTTTTTTCAGTATTTCGCATCGAATTTAGTGTAGTTTAATTTTATTTGTAACTTCTGAAAATAGCTATATCAATTAGTTTTTCAAAACATCAATATAATGATTCTTATTAGCCACGATATCCCTTGTCTGATATGGCAACATCGGGTGTAAAAGCTTTCGAATAACCTCAAATGATGTTTACGGATGCTCAAATCAGCAAGGTTGTCATATTGTTTTGGGTGCGCAACCTCGTTTACAGTCACGAATGGTTTTTCCATTGTTCCAAATACCAAAACTTGGTACTAATAGAAAGTTTTTATTTTTAGTTTATCGGGGCCCGGGTCGCGGGATTTTCTATCTGTGATACCGGAAACTGGTGCAAAATGACCACGCCGGATGAAATTAAGGCTGAATACACGTCCAGCTTGGCGGATTTGACTTTTAATAGCAAGCCGCTGATCAATGTTTTGACTATGCTGGCAGAAGAAAATTTGCCTAATGCTAAAATTATTGTGGAAGCTATCGAAGAGCATCTGGCTAAGGTTAATTTTTACTTGTTACTTTAGTATTTATAATGTAGGCTTGAAATGTCATCAACGTTACAAGCCAAACGGGGCCAATTATATGCTTTATTCAACCATATTTTTACAGTAATTTATGATGATTGTCAAGCACGAGTTTCATAAACCAATTTGATTTGGATTGTACTGTACTAAGGCATAGAATTACAACAAACTGATGCAAAAACATAATATTAAGTTTCAACAATCTCAAATTCATATGAGATGCTATTGTTGACATGCTCATTAAATTATTATTTTATAAAATTCAGCTTTGATTTTACATTTTCTGTTACATTTACTTAAAGTATATATCGAAGGTATTTGGTATCCTTATACAAAGCACTAGGTGTAAAATAGTTCAGTATTTTCTTCTAATAGTTTTTCTTGTAAGTACTATTATGTTTATCATAATATTTCATATTTTCCATGTAAAATGTTCGAATGAATCGAGCTGTCAACATGTGAGTTCTTCACGATTACAGAGTGAACTAAGGAAAAATTCTTTGTTTATATTGGATTGGTGCTATGAAGACGAATGCTTTTGTGACATTTACCTATGTTACCTACAGTATCATTTCGTGAATGATAATTTCCTACACCAATCATAGTTACTATTTGTTTCCAAATTAATATTGTTGCGGATAATTATTTGTAGAAATTTCATATTTTTGGGCATTAAATTTGTTTAGAATTCACGATTTTTAATTAGGCTGTTTTGCAAAATACAAGGTCTCTTTGCAACTATGCTGTCATTTTGTTCAATGTCATAAGTTTGGTTTGGTGATATTTCAAATTTAATAATCCCCAAATTTATTTTCTAGAATTATTTAATTAGGTAGTATAAAAAAGAGAGTGTTATCCAATCAGCTTTAATGTATTTTTAAACTGGTTTTGGTCCTGGTTTATTACAATAATATAATATGGCCTCCAAAACGCAGATCATGTAAACTGCTTTTTGAATTGTTTGCAATGTAAATGTCATTTTCTGTTTCTATTAAGGATAGCTGCCAATCGTGCAATAAAATGAATGATAAATTTAAAAATTTGAATCTTACAAGTAATCTGTAGCACTTGAATCGAACTTTCTATTTTCTATACAATGTTTACCAAAAAATGCACAGGATGTGGGAAATTGTCGACTTGTCAGCAAATTTAATTCTAAAAATATAGAGTGCTTAGCTACATAAAAAAAAAATGAGGGAGTCTGCTAGACACTGATGTGTAAACATATCCTATATCGACATGCACAAATATTTGAGCAGCCTTCGTAAAATGACTGCACATGGTTATGATGTCACAGCCATTTACACATTTCTGTCCCCATCTGCTTGAACATTTCCGTCACCTTTGTCGAAATTTACCCTCATCCAGCTGCGTAAGATATTTACACATCAAAAAACTAATAAAATGAAAATATATGTGAGATATACAAGATCTTCCAACAAGCACTGAACACGCCATCCTTTTCAGTTATAAAAGTTCAAAAGTAACAAAAATCACATTAGTGATACAATGTAATAATTTTCTTTGTAGAATTTGGAAATTTCAATGAAAAAACAGTTTGTAGATATGTTCTATATTGTTGTGGAGGATTCATGATTACCTTACAATTGATTGCCTTTGGCTCCACAAATGCTTTAAACTTCTTACAAGATAGAGCCTCTTCGACTCTGGCTCTAGGGTGTAAACAGCACAAGTGCTAGTTAAGTGACCCTAACGAAGCTGAAAAAGCTAAATAAAACTGGAAAACAGTCGACGTTTCGAGGATGAAATCTGCCCCCTTCATCAAGAACAACCAAGTCTTAAAATGAAAATGGTTAGTACATGTAAATAACAGTAAAAAGCTATCGCAAATATTGTCAAGTTTTGAATAGACTTTATTGTCATCTTCTCAAAGTCTATTCAGAACTTGACAATTTTTGCGATAGCTTTTTACTGTTATTTACATTTACTACCAATTTTCATTTTTAGATTTGTTCGTTCTTGTCGACGGGGACAGATTTGATCCTCAAAACTTCGTTACTTTTCCAGTTTTCTTAAGGTTTTTCAGCTTCGTTAGGGTCACTTAATTAGCACTTGTGCTATTTACACCCTGGAGTGCATTAAAAGCATTTGTGGAGCCAAAGGCAATCAATTGTAAGGTAAGAAAGAACAGTTTGGTTGCACTTAAATCAAAAGAAATAGAGCTATCCCAGAAGATATTGCTTTCCTTAAGGCCCATCGAGCTCATTGAATGGTAGTGTCCGCCATCCTGTCCTGGTTTTATCAAGCTCAGCAATAAAGTTCTTGGCTCAAGACGTCCGTCCAACTTGCCGTTATTACACTCAACATTGGTTGAGATGATTGCTGACATTAATAGTTTTACCCCCATTTTTTCTTTGTTGTTAAACAAACGACATTTTTCAATAAAAAGTATCAAAGTTGTTAAGTCAGGGCTGTTGAATGTAAAACTTTATGGACAGCACAGGGTGGAGTTCAATCTCATTGCCACTATATCTCTGTCCTGTCAATGATCTGTTGTAAAGAAATAGGTCCAATAATCTGGTCATTAAGTTTACTACATATTAAACGAACCACTTCTTGGATATCTGATGGTTTGATGTCTTCTTGGGTTTTATATGGCTCAATAGTGGGTATTGTGTTCGTTAAATATCTAAAAATATTCTTCACCAAGTTCATATTACAAAATTGACCCTAAAAAGATTAAAGATTACAAATTTTAAATAAAATTTAGGATGTTTTAAGTGCAACTGTTTTTATCATTTAAATTTTAAAATTTTTGACCTAAATCTCCCATACCAATATCAAATCAAATCATTTATTCATGCTAGCACCAAATAAGGTTGACACAGGTCAGTAAAATTGGCATCACATTAAGAAGGCTTAAGATTAAGTAATTCAATAAGACAGTTGTTAAGATTACTCAACACTAAAAAAAAAACAGTTTAAAATACACTAAAGATTATTAAAATATTAAAACAGATTATAAAAAGTATGGAACAACATGAAACTAACAGACAAAGACAAAGATATTCTTAGTTATTTCATTAGTCAAGAAGTCTATTGAGTCATATAAAGGCTTCCTTAAGAGTGCCTGACGAATCCTGCTCCTGAACACACCTCTGGGTTTTGTTTTTAAGGAGTCTGGAAGCTTGTTTTAAAACTTTACAGCCCAGCATCTCGGCCCACTGCGACACCTCTCAAGCCTACACAGTGGAATAGCAAGCTGTCCATTGGAGAGGGTGGCATAACCATGTTTCTGATTATTTGTAGGGGAATTTTTCCAGAGTGTCCTTTATACAGGGTGTCCGGAAATAGCATCGCCAAATTACAGAGGGTGATTCTACATAAGAAAACATGAACATTTTTTCATATGAACATGGGTCCGAAAATGCATAGTTTTCAAGATACAGGGTGTCAAACTTTTTATAAAAAATCAGTTTTTTGTTAATATTTTAAGTATGATTTTACTGATTTTATTGAAATTTGGCAGTGTTATCTGTAGTAATAAGGGGCTTAATTAGATTAAAAATATGAAGTCCAGTGGCGTCCCGGAGGGCATCATACCGAATATTATAGACAAAAAAAAAGTGTGCGCCGCTGACTTTTTCAAACATTTTATATTTTTTTCGTATTAAGCATCTAAAAATACAATATTTTTGATTCTCGAGTTGTTTTCGTATCTTGCGTCATTTTCGATAAAAAAAGTAAAAACCGGTTTATTATATTTCTAAATTTTTTTGATAAAATCGATATTTTTATTTATATCTTAAATATGCTTTTACCGATTTTGTTGAAATTTAATAGGGTTATCTGTAGTAATAGGCGGCTCATTTAGCCTTTACTCGATTAAAAATATAATGTCCAGTGGCGTCCCGGGGGGCATCATACCGAATATTATTGACAAAGCAATGTGCGCCACTGACTCTTTTAAACATTTTATATTTTTTTCGTATTAAGCAGCTAAAAATACAACGTTTTTGTTTCTTGAATTGTTTTGGTATCTTGCTTCGTTTTCGAGAAAAAAAATATAAAAACCAGTTTATTACATTTCTTTAGGGCACCAAATTCTACATCAAACGCTGTAATAAACTGGTTTTATTTTTTTTCTCGAAAACGAAGCAAGATACGAAAACAATTCAAGAAACAAAAATGTTGTATTTTTAACTGCTTAATACGAAAAAAATATAAAATGTTTAAAAGAGTCTGTGGCGCACATTTCTTTGTCAATAATATTCGGTATGAGCCCCCCGTAACCCTTCTGGACATTATATTTTTAATCTAATAAAGGTTAAATGAGTCGTCTATTACTACAGATAACCCTATTAAATTTCAACAAAATCGGTAAAAGCATATTTAAGATATAAATGAAAATATCGATTTTATCAAAAGTTTGGAAATGTAATAAACCGGTTTTTACTTTTTTTTTCGAAAACGACGCAAGATACGAAAACAACTCGAGAATCAAAAATATTGTATTTTTAGTTGCTTAATACGAAAAAAATATAAAGTGTTTGAAAAAGTCAGCGGCGCTCACTTTTTTTGTCAATAATATTCGGTATGATGCCCCCCGGGACGCCACTGGACTTTATATTTTTAATCTAATTAAGGCTAAATGAGCCCCTTATTACTACAGAAAACACTGCCAAATTTCAACAAAATCAGTAAAATCATATTTAAGATATATACAAAAAACTGATTTTTTATAAAAAGTTTGAGACCCTGTATCTTGGAAACTATGCATTTTCGGACCAATGTTCATAGGAAACAATGTTCATGTTTTCTTATGTAGAATCACCCTCTGTAATTTGGCGATGCTATTTCCGGACACCCTGTATAAAGAAGGTTTTCTAGTATGAAAACATTTGGAAAATTCATGATGTTTAACTCAATGAATGTGTGTACTCCAGACCACCAACAACTCGCACTGCCCTCCGCTGTAAGGCAAAAAAACCTGCGCCACAGTGGGCTATGACCCCATGCCAGGATCTCATAGGAAATATCAGAATGAAACAAGGCAAAATATGCCGTCCTCAACACACCCATGGACCCTGTCCCTGACAAATTGCGCAACGCGTATATGCCGCTCCTCAACTTCTTTGTCAACCCTTCTATATGTGCATTCCACACAAGACCACTATCCATCTGTAACCCCAAGAACAATGCAGTCCCACGAGACAATGGACAGCCCTGTGCATCTCTTTAAGACAAAAGGAGATGGCTAGTCTTGGATTCATTTAATACTAAATTATTTTTTTCGAAGCATTTTCTGGCCCTTGACTGGCCTCCCCGTGCCACCCACCAGAATATCCACTTGAGGTTCCCTGATTGAGATAGTACTATCATCGGCAAACAAGACATAATGCTCCTTTACCTGGATCTGAGAAAGGTTATTAATATAAACCAGGAATAGTAAGGAGCCTATTACAGATCCTTGTGGCACCCCAGTGTTCATAAGTCTTGTGTCTGACGACACTACATCCACCACTTATAAAGATGAAGTTTTTTGATGAACAACTTGTGCTATACACAGTCGAAGGCCGTGCTTAGGTCGCAGAAGATGGTACCAATATGTTCTTTGTTTTCAAAACCATCCATAATGAATGATACTAGATTTAAAATAGCTTGCACAGTCTTATGTCCCTCCCTAAACCCAAACTGCTGATCATACAGCGTCACTCTCGAAGACATACATTTTTCATATATTTTTGCGAAAATTGGAAGCAGGGAAATCGGACGATAGTTAGAGACATTCGTCGTAGCTCCTTTCTTAATCTTAAAGATGGGAATCACAATGACTTATTTAAGACAGTAGGGGAAAATACTCTCCTTGAAGCAAAGGTTTATAAGTTTTGTCAGTACTACATGAGGTCCTTGATGACCTTACTAAGTTTAACAGACAAACCAAAAACATCATGTGCATCTTTGTTTTTTTAAGGCCTTCGACTGTGTATTACTACTCCTCTAACTTCAATAAAGCTCACCTCCTCAAATTCGAAATGTGAGTGAGGTTGAGGGTACAGCCGAAAGTGGCCATATAATATATAACATATAAATAGAAATCATATTATTGGTTAAAAGTAATTTTTCAGGGATTAAGTTTGTTGGGAAATTGTTGAGATAATAGAACAGTTTTCCATATTACGGTATGTAGTTTTTGGTAAATACTATTTATAATTTTTCATTCCATGATAATGTAGGAGGTATATCATCATTAAATGCATACTGTTGTTAACCCTTTAAAATACCTATTTTATTTGACCCACGAGTTGATTGAAGTAGCTGATTGGCCCCGTAAATTGTTAATTAGTAACATACAGTTCCTAATTTTTGTGATATTTTTCAATAAAAGTGTTTGAAAGTAAGGTGAGCTAATTTTTCCATTGCGATTTATTTTATTTATATTTTATTTTTTGATTTGGAATCATTTAAATCAGCTGCGGACAGGAACTCTTATTTTTATACGTGCTATTTTTGGATAAGAAAACAATATACATAGGTGTGTGTTGATAAAGTACAGACACAGCTAGGATCAACAATCTATATACAAAAAATTCAATAAACTCTACAGGTGCCAATTTAATTGAAGGTCATGTTTTTATTCTACTTTATCAGACAAAGGAATAATAATAGATTATGATTGGTAATTTTATTGATACATGAGTGTTTTGATAAATAATTGTGATATTATTGCTATTTGTTGACTACTCGAAGTGAATAATATTTAGGTATATCTGGCCAGGAGTTAATTTAAAAGGATACAGACACATGTTTAACAATAGTGCAGGTGTATTCAGAATTAAGAAGAATATTACGGATTTCCCTACTAGTTCAGGGTTCTCGGTGACCTGAAAAAGTCAGGGAAATTTCGAATTTTGCTCTAGTCGGGAAATTTATGGAATACTTAAAAATATCTAAATGTGCGATATATCATATAAGGCTATTTTATTGTCTAATTTTAGTAATCTCAAAAATTGAATATACATGGTAATTCAGATGGAACTGCCAAAACGTTATTGAGCTACAGCGTGTTGTATTTACAATAAAAACTTATTTTTATGCATCTCATTTTCTGGCAAATAATTTTATTATTTTCTTCATCTCTGTCCTGTGATATTTATTTGAAATAGTCAGGGAATTTCAGTAAGCAAAGTTGCTGAATGCCCTGTAGTAGGTTGCAAAGTATCATATTGAGCAGAAATGTTTGCTCAGTAACGTGATATAGGTCTGAAAGTATTGATAAAGCAGAAATTAAGAACCATTCATGAGTCGAGTTGAAAAAAGGTCATACATTTCTTAATCTGCCTAGAGACATTTTTAATATTTTATTTAATTGTCAACTTACATAGTTCCAGATATTCTTCAAGAATCTTAAGTTTACACTATTTTGTTCACGCAATATTTGGAATCATATGATTGGCCCGTTCAATATTTTATTTTTTACTTTACTCTAAAAATCCGTGGTAACTACAAAAGCAAAATCTATTGAATCCAACTATTGTTATTATTTCAGGCATTTTTGTAATTTTTTTATTAAAATTAATTTCAGCAAATTAGAGAATTTAGAACACTAAATTTAATAAGTTATAATAATCGTTTTGTTTGGCCCACCAATCATATCAGGGAATAGGTGATTTTTGAGTTAGTCTTTCTTTTAATTGACCATCATGTAATTTTTTTCATTACATGCTTAAGTTTTTCAATTGGTAACCTCGGAATATTGTTTTGCAACATCCAGTCCTTTACTATTTTAGCACTTAGCTCCATCTTGTTGAAATATGTAGTCGTTTTTTCTTCTTTTTAATGTTTCGATGAATGTCATTAAACTGTATCCAAGGATGTCGGTGTACTTAGCATCATTAACAGTCCCTTTTTTGATCTACAACTTTTCGACCCCTTTGCCTGATATCCCCAAATCATTAGAGAGGCCGGAAATTTGACTTTTCGGCGCAAGCAGTCTGGAGGATGAATTATTTTTGGTCCTCAATCGGTAACCTACTTCAGTAATCTTCAAATCTTGACCTGTCACTCCAAATAACACTATTTCATTGCATTTCTGACCGATTAAGGTGATGATTCATAGGCTGGAGAAAATCTTTTGTTAACTGCAAGATGTGGGATAGTGTTATTTAGAGTGACGAGTCAAGGACATTACCGAAGTAGGATATTGAGGACCAAAAATGAATCATATCTTCCAGACTGTTCGCGCCGGAAAGTCAAATTTTCGGCTTCTGTAATAATTTGAGGGTGCGTGTTGAGTCCAAGGGGGTTGAAAATTGCGGATCAAAGAAAAGGGAAGGTTAAGCTGTTGACTAGGTACTTAGATACAGTTTAATGTCATCCAATGAAATATTAAAAACGAGAAAATGAGTATATAGTACAACAAGATGGCCCTACATGACATGCTTCTAAAATAGTAAAGGAATAAATGTTGCAAAACAATATTCCAATGTGTCACTTTGGTATATTATGGGGAAAAAATACTTACTAGATCAGTTCCTGAACTAAAAACGAGACTAACTCAAATTTGGAACTCGTTTACTGCTGAAGGCTGCAAAAAGTTAGTAGATAAAATGCCAAAGGGAATATAAGCAGTTCCGAAGCAAGTGGGAGATGTTACACAGTGGTAAAATCACAGATTCCCTGATGTGATTATTGGGCCGTTAGTGTTATGGGCATATCTCTAGTTTTCTAATATTAATTTTAATAAAAGATGTTTACAAGAATGTCCCAAATTTAAATAATAATAGTTGACCAATAGATTTTGCTTTTGTGATTACCAGTGGTTTCTAAAATAAAGTAATAAACAAAATAGTTACTGGGCCAAATGAAATAATGTTCAAGGGCCTGATTAGTTTCTCTTAAATAACTGGGAAACCTTGTTTTATATACTGGAGGGAACTACCTATATATTACGTTATGAAGTGTCGTACAGGACTACGATCTTCATCATAAGTATGCCTATTTCATATGAGAGGTAGGGTTTGCAGATTGTTGGGTGCAAGGGATAAAAGATATAACATTATGTTATTCTTGAAAGAGAGGAAATATAGTGTTTAAACTGGCAAATAAGCTTTATATTGTTTTAACTCGAGGGACAGTTTTAAAATTTTGCAATGAAATCACGTTTTTGTATAAAATGCATATCCTTTTAGTCAGTAACGTTCTGAATCGTGTGTTTTTGATGTAAAAGATTATTAGGTCAAGTAGTACAATTTTATTGGTAAGGAGTGCAATTATTATTTTTAAAATAGCCTTTGCCTGTATACTGTCTATACGGAGTTTGAAAATATTGAATTAAAATTTGCATCATTCCTGGTTTTATGATAGGATACTGAGTTTGATTGATGGGTTATTTTTGCAACCTTTAAGACATGAATTTACTATCGTCTCTAGTCAGTTTGTGAAAATGTTTTGTATAAATATACGAATTAATTAATTAATTTATGAGTAAATTCACTAGGAGATAGCGATGTAAGCCAAGTTCACTTATTTGTTGTCATATGATTTCCGCCAAAGAAAAACAGTAAAGGCTTGACGTCACTAAAGGATGTATGTAAAAAATGTAAACGATTATTATTATTATAAACCTGGTTTATGTATGTGCAAACCATTTTATTCTATAATTGCTCACAAACTAACCGAAAAACCGGTAGAACGACTAAAATTTTTAATTTTAAATCGTTATTTCCTTGAATGCAATTTACTTTCGACATACATTTGGTGTGCCTAAGGTAAACTGATTGAACATATAACTGATCACAAACATAATTCTACGAGAGCCCAATTTATCATAACAATGAATTCATTAAGGACAATCACATTAAGTACATATCACTAGCAAACATTTATTAAAAAAAAAATCTGATTAATATCAATATTTAAATCATTACAGAGATCTTAGGTTAATTTGAGTTAATTTTGGTTGGTTAATCGAGAGGGCTTGCTATTCTGTGAACTTCGAATTTTGCCAGATTCATCCCATCAGAGTGTGATTCCATTAATTCTGTTTTTGATCAATTATTGTGAATCTATTAATTGGATTTTAAGGTCCATTTATAAACTCATAAAGTTCGTAATGTTGAGGTTGGAAAGTTCATAGTTGGTGAGGTTCAGAGTTCGGAGTTCAGAGTTCATTTTATGGCATTTATAAACATTACCAAGAAGTTGGGAAAGTTCATATTTGATTGGTTAAAACTCATAACCAATAGAATTTCGGTGACCGAGATTGTACAAAAATGGATAATTTTGAATTACTTCTATAAGTAGCACTGATGCATCAATATCCTCGATTTCACTCCATTCTTCAGTTTCAGATTTAGCCATTTTTCACAAAAAAAAATAACAACAATAAAAACAGCCGTGGGACTTCAAATGTCAAATCGGCTATTGACAGCGATCACGTGCTAGTACAGTGATTTTTCATTGGTTGGAACGAACTTTCCGAACTCCGAACATAAAATTTGGTTATCTCTGAACTTTGCGAACATTCTGAACATTAGCGAACTTTTCGCCAACTGAGTTTATAAATTGAACTGAATGATTTCATTAGTTCATCTTGAACCGAAATTTCAACTTCCAACTGAGTCTCAACATTGCGAACTTTTCGAGTTTATAAATCCAGTGTAAATCAGTTGTGTTCGATCAGTTCACCTAATTTCCTATTGTACAATAAATACATAAATGTTACTCCAGGATTGACCATAGAGACAGACAATTTAAAAAAATTAGGTACCTGTTTTCCGATTTAAGTTTTTAGGTTAACTTCACTACTGATTAACTCGGTGCAGTGCGTTTGTATATGTGTTTTAATTATACATGACTCTAATTAGCTTATACAGTATATTCGTGAACACGAGGACAAAGCAACTGAAAATTGATTTTTTTTTTTTGAAAAAGCTACTCTTGAGAAGCATTTTTGTTCATTGTAAAAATTTCATTGGCATATAGAAAAACTGCCTTTTTATAGAATGTGTCAAAAAAATAAGAAGGCGTCTATTTAACCTAAACTACCTCTATTTTTTTATAGTATGTATACAGTTTACAATAAATTATCATTCTTCCAAAAATCTAAAACTTCCTAGGTGAGATTCGTGATTTTCGGCCACTCTGCCCTCGATCAGATGGCTATTTTTTATATACCATTTTTTTTTTTGTTTTGGTAGTTGGGTAAAATTCAAGCCTGTTTTCATCAAATTTGTAGATTTATTTAATGTGTTGCGACTCGAATAATTGTGCTCTTGATGAATTTTGTTTTTAGTCAATTCTGATTCGATTTATTTAGTTATGCGAATCATTTTTTTCTGAGGAAGCAAAAATGTTTATCATACTTGACTTTCCTCAAAATATTAAAATTTGGCGCCTTAGAAACCCCATCCATGAACATAAACTACTCGAGTATGTCCAGACTACATGGGGAAAGCAAACATTATATAATCAAAATGACACGTATACCTGCATAGGAAAAAGCCTCGAAATTCTAAACAATGTCGTAATTTTATATATGTTACGAGATTGAAATTATTAATAATATTATGATCACAAGGGACTAGAAATTCATCCAGGCTTCATCGAAGATTTTGTTATTACACATTTAACTAAATTAAATTAAATGATTTCATTTCACCTCGACTCTTTAGACTAAAATTAACAATAAAAAAAATTAAATGGAAATATAGCACGCACGTGGAACATTAAACAATCATCCTTGAAAACCTAGAAAAGTCATGGAAGAATTCAGGGCGATCTAAGAAGAATTCGGAACTTGTTTTTACTACATTAAGTGCAAACGTTATTTCAAATGGGCATCGGTAGGTATGAAAATAGCCCCCAAAACAAATTACTAAAATTATTAGCTCCGTCGGTAAAGGAATTGGACCTTGAACAATATTTAACTGGATGGATCAAATTAAATCCAAGGCTTCCCAAGGTAGAAATTTAATTAGAACGAATTTATCCAGAGATGGCACTATTCAACATTCAACTCCCTTATGGTTATGGCAATTTTAATTCCATCCTTTTTTAAGTTATTGCTAATTGACAACAGATGGAAGACTTCATAGTGGTATGGAAATTTATTGAAACATCTATTTTAATTTGCTGTATATATATTTTTACCAATATTTTCATTCCAGCTTCAGACCAAGATCAAAGGCAGTTTGCTTCACATTCATTGGGCTATCATTAGGTACTTAAGAATAAAGAAGACTAAGTTCGTGAGATCTCTAATGTAGGGTGGGGGACTTCATTCCTTAGGGTTCCAGCTTCAATTATCTCATTTTTTTTTAAATTTCCTGATGCTCAAGTTATTTGCAGTTCGATGACATCAGGTCCACGCATGAGCAGCTGTGAAGTTCTCTATCTGACAGTTAGTTAACAATAGCTTGATGCAGGATGGAATTACTTGCTTTAGAAGCAAGTGAAAACATCCTTTGGTAACTTTTTCTTAACTAACAATCAGATAAAAATGTTAGTTCTTTTTCGCTGGCATTCTTTCGTTGTCAGAAGATGCTTAAAGGCTCAAGAGGAAAATATTTCATACTTAAGTGTAAAGATTGGGTATCGCTCTACTACACTACAATTCTAGCGCAATATTTATATTGTTTGCTGTTTTTCATGCACTTGAGTACCTTTGGCTTTAAACACTCAGTTTTTCAATAATCACATTGATATTAACATTTTATTCCTCTGTTAGATAATTAACAAGAATTTACCAAAGATATGTAAAGCACCTTGTTTTTGCTCACCTTCTTCCAAACATTACAGTAATAATTTTTTTTAAATGAAAGAAAGACCAAAGGTAAACAAGTAGCTTTTCTTTTTCCAAATACAGGTAGCTACCGATGTGAAACTGCCAATTTTATACCTCATTGATTGTATAGTGAAGAACGTAGGACAAACGTACACGGGACTGTTTAGTCAAAATATTGTCTCGACTTTCTGCACTGTTTTTAAAATGGTAAGTATCAAATTTATTTATCGCAGCTATTTAAATTACTAAAATGGTGTTTATACAAAACTTTAAAACTCTTTGCACATAAATTTTGTCTATTTTGTAAAAGCACCAATTTATAGTCATGTTTTCTGTTATTTCTGGTGACTGTGTATTTAAACTAGATGTTCCACCGCATAGCTGATCAATATAATTTACTTAAAAACAGGATTTGGTATTTATTTGCTGCTTAATGTTCAACAGGCGCAAACATTAATAGAAGTTTATAAGGAATCAAAAATAAGACATTACAAAATCAATTTTATTTCATATAAATTGTATAGATCAGTGGTGTGATTTTTATACTTGATGTTTTTTTTTTAACTTTTACAATACACATTTTATTTGCATTTGATTTAAATAATTACACTACAGGTATTGGACACCAAACATATGGGTCTATGTTGTGCCTTTTACTAAAAGTGCAGGGTATTCCCTGATTATTCTCTTTAGAGAAGAAACATTTTGCTTAATTTAAATATAGTTTTGTGTTGTTAACAGGCATGACATAACATCCATATAATTAATATCTAGCATTTTCTCTTTTCACTGTTTAAATTTGGTGGTTGTCCTGCTTTGGTGACTGTATTTGCTCGTTTTTCGCTTATCTATTTCTCTCTTTATTTGCTTGACATTAATTGTATTTTTCTTTTCCCTTACTGGCCTTTTTCTCTAAGGTTGACGAGAAAACACGCTTGGAGATGTTCAAGCTGCGCCAGACCTGGAACGACGTGTTTCCGCAAATGAAGCTCTACGCGATCGACGTGCAGATTCACCAGATCGATCCAGCGTGGCCCGTTACTGCACAGCCTTCCAACAGCATTCACCTGAACCCCAAGTTTCTTAAAACCACTGTAAGTAATATTACAATACAAATAGTTTATTGTGTTAATATACAAATTTTTGTTTACACTCATCAAAATAGTTTACACTCAACAATTATTACATTACATGTTACAAAACACTTAATCTAAATAAAAAAAAACATAGGTAATGTATTAAGGTGCAAGATGGGCACTATTCAAGTTACACGAAATCAAAACTGTCAACTAAGGAACTTATCTACACTATAAAATGATTTCCTCAATAAAACCTTCACATGTTAGGCAGCTTGTTAAATAGCTTAACTCCAATAAATTCTGGTCTGTTCTGGCACCCTCCCAAGCGGCAATACATTGGGACATAATTGGTACTGTTTCTGGTGTCATGATCATGTACATCTCGATATGTCAGAAGGTTATTATTCTGCTTTACAAAAAGAAGGCCCTCAAGGATATACAATGATGGAAGAGTAAGTATGCCCCCAACCTAGCAAAAGCGCCTCGGCAGTCCTCCCTGTAACCTGGCCCATACATACATAATCCTGATGGCGTTTCTTTGCAAGCCAAAGACCCGCTGCGAATGAGAAGATCCTCCCCATACGAGCACACCATAGGCCATGACACTTTGAAAAACCCCAAAGTAGGCTGTTCTCATGGTGGCATCAGATACACAACCATAAAGATTACGCTGTAGAAACACACTTCTGCACATACTTTCAACGTGCGCACCCCACTTTAATGTCTCATCCAAGAGGACACCAAGAAATTTTACTGGGGGTGTTTTATCAGCAAGCATAATATTTCTTAAGATAAAAGTCATCATCTGCGTCTTCTCTCGGTTCAACAAAAGCCTGTTTGACAGGAACCAGTCATCAACCTGTTGTTTAGCCTCATTTAGGCTTGCATGGGCTCCAGTTTCAGATTCCCCAGTTGCAAAGACTGTAGTATCATCAGGAAAAAGCACATATTTACCTGTTTGGTTTTCCAGAGGGAGATCATTGCTAAAGATCAGGAAGAGAACTGGTTCTAGCACAGAGCTTTGAAGGACACCCACATTTATACCCGCTGGGGCAGAAAACTGACCATTGACTCTCACTACCTGCCAGCGATCCTGCAAGTAACTAGATATGAGTTTAATACTCCTCTCATCAAAATTATAATAATTAAGTTTTTGAAACAAGATCGCAGAACCGTTCATGATGTTATGCAACAGTTCAAGCACAGGCTGTATGGTGCTTCTACCCTGTCTAAATCCAAATTGACATGTAGAAAATAGGTTAATGGATTCAAAAAAATTTACAACTTTAGTTGCTATTACTTTTTCATAGATTTTGGAGATAATGGGAAGCAAAGAGATAGGCCTATAGTTATATTTACAGAGTTTTTATCTCTCTTTTTGAAAATTGGAGAAACTACGGCTTTGTTGCGACTATATTGAAAAATTTGTTGAGTATACACATGTTAATTAACTTTGTTAATGGTATGATAATTTGATTTTTAATTTACAATATGGTATGTACACTTAATCCATAAATATCACAGCTTTTTCTAGTTTTCAAACTATTTATAATCTCCCTAACATCATTCAAAGTTACTTCTTTAAAGCTAAATTTATCACAGGTGATATTTGTTCCTAGACAGGTGAAATATTTACTCATTGGGAGATCTTTAAGGAGCTTCTCTGCAACACCTGCAAAAAAATAAGTAAACTGCTCAGGACTTATTGAACACCTCAACTCCCTGTCCTCATTACTGCGTTTAGCATTAATAATATTCCACATTGCTTTAGTGTGTTTTTTGATCTGCTAATCGCTCTATCATTTGAAATTATCTTTGCTTCTTTTATAGCAGTTTTATATTGTTTTTTCAAGTCTTTATAGTACAGCCAATCATTTGCCCTATCATATCTCTTGCACACCTCACTCACAAACAATAAGGTCCCTCTCATTTGCTTAAGGTCCCTGGAAAACCAGCTTACCATATAAGGATGGTCCGACCTCTTTGTAAATGTTTTTTTCTGGAAATGCATTAAGAAGTGCATCCCTTAAGGTGGACATGAAAGTATCAAACTTATCACCAGCGCTCACCCCCTTTAAGTTCAATAAAATCCCACGGGACATTGTCTACAGTTCCAAGGAATTAATTGATACCCGTCCTAGTATGTGGTCTCGATAAATTCTACTATAGGCTTTTTGGAAATTTTGGTGCCAACTATTTGTCCCTGATGATCTGAAATATGAAATTAAACTATTTGTGTGGAAAAAGTGTCATATGAGAAATTTACGAATGCATTGTCAAGGCAGAAACCCCCCACGCGTCGGTTCAGAAATCAGCCTCCGGAACCCATAGCCTCCAAGTAAATCCATGACATTCAGAGAATCCGGGACACCTAAGGTATTACCTATTCCGAAAGACACATTGAAGTCCCCCACCAAAACAATTCGCTTTTGATGACCTATTTGAACCTACCATTGCTTCCAGAAAAGTGCCCAATCTACCACTGGGAGCCCTGTACAAACAAACACAATACAACAACATCAAAATCGTTTAAAAAATACAGCACACACCTCAATACATTTTTCTACAATAACATTACTAAAGTTCAACAAAGTTGTAAAATCTAATGACTGTCTTACAAGAATTGATGTTTCCCAACCCCTGAACTCAATTCTATTGTTTTTGTTGTCGATCTTCTAAATGCAGCCTTATCTCGAGCTTCTTTAAATCAATAGGATTTAACTTGTCAAAAGCTTTGGTCAGATCCACTTTGCGAGCTGAGATTAAGCACAAATCTGAAAATGCGCATGTAGGTGACCGAGGCAGGTATTGGATGAAGAATATGTGGAGCGAGACCCAACAAAGGTCCGAGTTGTGCAATTAGGCATCCCTGGAAGCATTCACAGGCACAAGGATAAATTCTAGTTTGATATTCCTTCTCCTTGAAGAAATAGTAAAATTGTTTTCTAGGCCACTGTGGAATTCAAGGAAACAAAGATAACCAGCTCTGGGAATGGCATGCATTTCAACTCTGATCAAAATGGCCAGCTGTATGTGGCGAACCCTTCATCTAAGTCAGTGTTTTGCAGTCACGCACTTGTAGAAACAATTTTCCCATTTTTGGAAAGATCGAAGCGATATAAAGATTGTCAACAAATTTCTGATATTCTTTAATGCAGTTGTATATAAGATTTTTTTGAAATAAATATGTTAATTAGAGCATTTGTTCTCAGACCACTCCAACTAAGGCAAAAACGCCGGCAACAGCCGCAGATACTGCCGCGGCGCCTGTCATACCGGCAATACCCAACAAAGTACAAGTACCTGGTGATATAGACAAGGAAACGCTTCTCATGCAGGAGCAACTCATCCAGAAGCAAAAAGAGCTGTTGGAGCTGCAACGAAAAACTCTGGAACTGGAGGTATTACAAACGCAGGTCAAGTTGCAGGAACAGATGAAGGTCGGAGGGGGACCCCCAATTAGTACCGTGAGTGTGGATTTTTATTTTGTTTATTGTTTTTTGTTATTGTTGTTGTTTTATTGTTTAGATTAGTATAGAGGCGACTTTTCTAGATCTATTGCGTGTGCCCTCGAAATGCTATTAAGCCAATATTCTCCATGAGATGCCATCCTGAAAGCTCTTGGCTTTTCTTTTCCCAGCATAAGGAACTGTAGTCTTGGCAAGCAAAGTATGTGTACTTCTGTTTTCTTCTCTTCCTGACAGAACCTGCAAAGCGGTTGTTCTGCCTTTCAAATCGTACTGATATAATTGATATTACTCTAGTTGTACTTATTTGCTGACTAGATACTCTGTTAATTTTGGCGATGGTTTATTGATAAACTCTTCAGTCTGTCTCATTCATGTCAAGCTGATCCACCATTCTGCAAATTTTGTTTGCATCCATAATTTGATGCTCCTGTTTTTGTATAGGTTTTGCTATGCTGCAAAAGGGTTCTGGTCAATTCAGAGTTATTCTGACTCCTATGTGGGCTAATGAAATCACTTAAATATGTTCCCTAAAATTAATGTTTTATAGATTTATCAGAAGTCCCTCTTTTATGGGAATACCTGAATGTCATGGAATGCCAGTATATTCAGAAATATTCATGGGACTCGGGAGATTTCAGGAATATAACAGAAACAGCCTGGAAAATCCTTAATAATTTGCTAATAATATCATATTCCTTTTTATATGGCAGATAGTCTGAAATATAGTTTCTATCTTTTGCTCGCTTGAGGACTAATAGATCATCATGTCAGTTGCATCTGATTGTCACAGCGTTGAACTTTCTCGGACCAAATTCCAATGAACGATTTTAGGTTGTTCAAGAATTTTTCATTACTTTCTCGTTGTACACAATCATAAGAATTCAATCAATGTGTAAAACAGGTTAGTTTCAACTGTGGTTCTATATAAAAGCCTTTTATCCATGCTATTGTAATGCTCATGTGTGCTATTTTAAATGATTTTTGTACTGCTTTTTAATGCTCACTGTACACTGCCTTTTCCTAGCTTTAAGTGGTATGACAACTCATGAACGTGTTTTATGTCTATGAAAATAAAACATTTTAAGTTTGAATAACATCATTGTAATTTTTTAGACATAAAACTTCTTTTGAATTCCTAAAAAACTACTGCATTATTAACTCTAACTTTTGAAGATATTTGGTAATAAATCCGAAGCAGTGAGACCTAGACTATGGTTTTAGGTATATCATTCAACTTGCTTTTAGGAGCGCTATTTAAAAGTACACTGAATTGGTGCCATACCATTTGTATCTGAAACTTATCGGTTAAATTATGGCAAAGTTGCGAAATTTAATGTCAAGTAATCTGGCAAAAAAAGCTCTGTGAGATGATGCAAACAAAAAGCGCTTTCAAATTGTGTGTACCAAAATCAATAGGAAGCTCTTAAGGATGGAAGTTTCTGGCCTGATGGGGCAATTATAAATTATACACCCATCTCTTTACTACCTACTATATCACAAATTTCAATTTTTTTAAACCATTAATGTTTTTGCAAGCTGCCAGTTTGGTTCCAAAAGGACTGGTATTTTGAACCTTCTATCTGACATAATTGAATCCTTTCAATGGCTGCAATTTAACACTTTAACTTTCTGTGACTTGAGCCAGGCCTTTGATTGAGTAAATCATAGGAGCCTTCTTGAAGAAAGAAGAGCTTATTGTGAACTCTTGAAAAACTAGAAAAATATGGGTTCTGTAGCCACAGTGTGGATTGTCCAATCATACTTATGTGACTAAACTCAAGCTGTACGGGTTGCTGGTGTGTCATCAGCAAAAAGTGTGATAATTATTGGGGTGTCACAGGGTTTGGTATTGGGCCCAATTCTTATGTTGCATAGATAACCTTCCAAATATTGATCTTCACGCTAAATACACTCTTTTTGCTGATGACACGGCGGTATCCGCTAAAGGGCAACACAGTAGTTGAAGTGTTCGAGAACTGCAGAAGCAATGGTTTGCAGAGAACAGACTGGTTCTTAACCATAGTAAAACAAATCAAGTGTTGTTTTTTTATGAGAGATGTGGGTGATCTGGATGGTAGTAGGGTTGAGAGTGTAATGTTTTTGAGAGTCCAGGTGGATTCGACGCTGCTCTGGGTGCAGATATTGATATTGTCTGTAGATATTGTTAAGCAGGAACATAACATATCCTTATTATCAGTATATGCTCCTACAGAAGACAGGGACGAAGTCACTAAGGACTCCTTCTACGACTTATTTGAAAGAACAATAGAAAGCCTGCCCAAACAGGATAATAATATGATATTATGTGGGGATTTCAACGCAAAAATAGGCAAATAACCAACTTTAAGGCCAACAATAGGTCAACATAGCCTTCACAATATTTCAAACGACAACGGGCAAAGACTAATAGAATTAACATCAGCTAACAACATGCTGATAAAATCCACAATGTTCCCTCTAAAGACATCCACAAACCTGGGTATCCAACGACCATGTGACCCGTAACCAGATTGACCATGTCGTGGTGGACGCCAGGCATGGGAGCAATGTCCTAGATGTAAGAAGCCTTAGAGGAGTAGACGGAGATACAGATCATTTCCTGGTAAAAGCCAAACTCCAAATCCAGAAAAACCAAAAAACTAATCAAATCGCACAATGGAACATAGAGAAACTACAGAATCCAGCAGAACAACAAAAATATGAACAAGAACTGGAACAGAAACTCATTGAGAATGAAAATCGTACAATGGATTTTGAAGATTTGTGGAACTCCAACAAACGATAAAAAAGACAGCCGAAAAGCCATCGGGAAAACCAAAAAGAAAATGATTAAATCATGGTGTAATGAAGCGTGTCAACAAAAACTGCAAGAAAGAGAAACTTTTAGGAAAGCCATGATTCACCACGATACACCTGAAAACCGAGAAAAATATGCAAACTCTCGCAAAGAAACCAGGAAGTTCATAAAAAGAAAAAACAAGAATATGAACGTCAAAGATACGAGATGATACCCAAACTAAACCAGCTTCTAGGGAATTCTATAATGCAATAAAAAACGAAAAACGAGGATATCAGCCCAGGCCGGTCCCGATGTTGAAAAGTGATAATGGAGACATGATCATCAACGAACTCGAACAGTTGGAAACATGGAAAAACTACTTTGAAAAGCTGCTAAATGTAGAACCCGACGAAAAGCACACTGAAAATACATCCCACACAGCAGATCTCCCTGTAGAAGAACCATCTATAGAAGAAATTCGAAAGGCAGTGAAGAAATTAAAAAAACAAAGGCTTCTGGATCGGATCCATCAGAACCAGATACCATCAGAACTATGAACAATAATTATTTTGATATGGAAAGAGGAGACAATACCAACAAAATTGCAAGAAAGCATCATAATACCAATCCACAAAAAAGGTGACAAGTCAAAGTGCTCAAACTACAAGGGGTTCTCACTCATCAATACGGCCTACAAAGTCCTAGCCAATGTTGTTCTAGATAGACTAACTCCATACTCAGAGAACGTCCTGGGAGAATCTCAGGCGGGTTTCTGGAAATTTAGATCCACTATTGACCAACTTTTTACACTCAGGCAACTACTGGAGAAAGGATGGGAGTTCAACCGTGCTATCCATAATCTATTCATGGATTTTCGGCAAGCATACCAAGTGTGGAATGCAATGGCCGAATTCGCAATCCCAAGAAAACTCATCCAGATGACGAAAGCATGTATGGAAGATGGAAAACCTAGAGTGCGAATAAATAACAGGCTCTCAGATAGTTTTAAGATACGTAGCGGATTAAAACAGGGAGATGCCTTGTCACCTCTACTCTTTAATATCGCTATGAGGTCAGCAGAAATTCAAACAGAACTCCTGACTGCCCGAGGCCCGAAATTATTGTTAGCATATAGAGATGACATTGACATCATTGGAGACTGCACACCAACAGTAAAAGGTATCTTTAATCGCATAGAAAATGCTACAAGAGAAGTAGGACTCAAGATTAACGAGGAAAACACACACGCACAACATGTGCATAAAGAGACAGGGGCGCAGAGATAGAATAGGGCAGAATGTAACAATAGACACTTCCTATAATTTTGAACGAGTGGAGCGTTTCAAATATCTAGGAGCTACAATTACAGCTGATAACGATGTCACAGAGGAAATAAAAGGCAGAATACAAGCCGGCAAATCGATGTATGTTCTCTCTAAACAACTTTTTCAAATCCAAAAGCATCTCAAGAACCTCAAAGGTGAAAGTCTATAAAAGCATTATAAGGCCAAGAATTACTTATGGATGCGAGACATGGACAATGACTAATGCTAATGAAGAAAAACTTAGGCGTTTCGAAAGAAAAATTCTAACAGCAACCAGTATCGCATCAGGACAAACGCTAATATAGTCAGCTTTATGGCGACGATGATATTGTCAAAGAAATTAAGTCCCAGCGCCTAAGATGGTACGGGCATGTCCATACACTATGAAATGACAAACTGACAAGACCGATATGGGAGGAGAGACCGTCGGGAAAAAGGCCACTTGGGAGACCACGCGAGAGATAGAAAGACAACATCAAAGCAGATCTCACAAAAATGAATACCCCTCTGAAACGAATCTGTTGGAGGACCGGCAGGCCTGGAGGAGTATAGTGCAGTCAGCCAAGACCCACCCTGGGTTGTAGAGCTACCTTGTATGCATGTATGTAGGAACCTATTTCATCTTCGGAACTTTTCCGGCTGTGTGCCTCAGGCAGTGCTTATAAGGCAGCATACAATTCGGTTTTTCATTCTCATTTGTCATACTCTATCTTGGCATGCGGCTGGTATAGGCAGGGTACTTGCATTGCAGCGTAAAGCAGTGAGAGTTATTGCTGGCCTTGGCTATAGAGATGATTGCCCTCAGGCGCTGACCTGGGCATTCTCACTCTCCTCTCCCAGTATATCCTTGAGAACCTCCATTTTCTGAGGAAAAACATTGACATTTATACCAACCATGACTATAATACAAGACACATGCATAACATTGTCCCAGGATTCTGGACACTGAAAAGGTGTCAAACAGGGCCAGGATATTGGGCTGTAAAATACTTAATTTCAGGGATTTACCTGTAAATATTTTCGAAGGTAGGATTAGGGAAATTTTTATAAAAAATGCATTTGTTTTAGATTTTAAGTGTCATTTTATAGTATTGTAACTGTATTTTAAATTTCAAATGACGTGTGTGAGACTTAGTGTATATTTACACGAATAAAGAGTATTGTGTATTGCGCAACTTTGCAATAATTTAACTGACTTTTTATGTCTCATAGTTTCTGATATGTCATTGGTCAACTCGAACCAAAATATTCATAAATAAAAAATTAAATTCATGGACTAACTTTAGAAAATATTATCGACAGTCCTGAGTACTATTGCGGTCCTTCTCTTTTCTAGAATATCCTTCTGAAACCAGAGGTGGCAAAACAGCTGATTCCTGAAACTATGACGAAAACTCGTCCCACAGGGATAGTAAGTAGTTTCATCTTCTAGTAGATTGAAGTCAAATATGCCACGTTTATGATATATGAATATGGCTTAAATTGTCGCTAACGTTTATTAACTTGTTCTTTCAGGCAAATTCTATGCACCAGAGGTTACAGAACAACACCCTGCCAAAGATAAACCCTGTGAACCCAGCTTTAGCGACGGCTCGACCTATTAGAGATCCCAGGTTGCTACGTCAGCAACAACAGCAGCAACAAAAATTGCAACAACAAAATAGAATCCAAGAGCAACAGCAAAAACTGGCAACAAACCAACAGCCAGCGGTGTCTGCTCAAGCAATTGTTACTACGACTACTACTAGTGTACCAGCTCAAAAAACTGCAGTTCTTGAGAATAATAAAAATGTAACCAATAAACTAGGTGTAAGAGATATTCCTAAAGACCCCCGCTTGTCAAGTAAAATTGATAAAAAACCCAAAAATGTCCTCAAATCCCGCGATCAACCGCCTGCCATTCCGGACGTAGGGCCAGGTAGTCCAGCCGCTGGTCAAAAACCGCAAAAATCTTCTCCGCGTAGCAATAATAGACCCGATCTCGAAAAGTCCTCGGCTGGTTCACCTACGTTTAACTCTACTTCTAGCGGCAGTTTAACTAGTTCTAGTTCTACTAGTCTAGATTCTCCATCTAAAAGTAGACGATCGTCTAGTAAACACAAGAAGAGGGACAAGCCTGAGACCAAGCGGTCTCAGGACTTTGACGCGCCTTCTATGAAACGCGAAAAGATCTCCTCCAAAGAGGACAGTAACAAGTATAATGACGCGAGCAAAAATTCAACCGGCGATCTGTCTAGTTTTAAGAGCGTTAAGAATAAGAATCGAAATTATATGAGGCGTAATTTGACGGATAGTCCGGTTCAGTTGCAAGACGAGGACTTAAGAGGTATGTCTAATCAGCCCGATAAGACTAACAGGGTTCCGCCGACGGATACCACGACTATGGAGCAGAAAAGTAAGTTTGTATTTACATTTATTTATTTATGGTTCAGCTTATGTCACATATATTTTATTTAGGAGGTGAAATGTACAATCTGGATCTAAAATCAGCTACCAGTTTTGTACTTGATTAAAGCAATTCAGAGCATTTAATATGGCATTAAAAGTTTAATAATAATTTTTTCCTTAAATTTATTAGGTAACTTTGAGAAGTGCAGTCAACATTTTATTTAATAAATGAGTGTGAAGCTAGCACATATAAAGTAAAGTTGGGAGCTTTGGTCGTACAACTAGCATAATTAAACTCTAACCCAAACAAGATCACATTGTACGAAAATAGTACACATCGTTTTAAAGTACAATCAATTTATTTTTCTTTTGATTTTTCAGCTTCTGAGCCGACTGTTCCAATACCTCCCCCTGTGGCAAAACCTATGGACGTGGACTTAAGACAGCTGCCCCCCGCTTTACCCAAGAAGAGGACTTCAACCGAAGCGTCCGATCAGCCGTCAAAGAAGAGTAGAAGTTTTGATGTGTAAGTTGATTTAGACTTTTCTATTCATGTTTATTTTTTTATATGTATTCTGTATGATGATTGTCTCAGACTTTGTGTCTGCCTCGTAACTGCAATCTATAGAAGAATTATTATGAGTGCTCTCTCATGTATGCGTAACGTATTAGTCCAGGTTCATTGTCAACCAATAATATCTTTACAAGTGTTCGTAGGTAATTAAGTATTGGGTTTAAAATCACCACTCTCACAGTTGCAAAGTACGTGCTCCTTTGGAGGTTCAGCGTGACCCTTAGAAAATCGTCTATAAGCGAGTAAGTTCGCGCGCATGCTTGGCGAGCGGTTTAGAAATTACAGTGTCGGGAAATCTCAATTCATCGTGAAGACTACAGGACATTTTAAAATCATCTTAACTTTAAAATACATAATAAATGTGAATCTATGCAGCCCAAATAATATTTTTATAAAAAAGCCATAAAATTAAAATATTAGTAGCCCTACCCTAACATAATAAAAACTCATAAGATATTGATGAAATCATATCAAAACCCCAGCTTTCTCGAATAAAACAAAGAATCATAGACACGATTATGGCCCGCATTTGCTCAAAATGCAAAAAATCCTGTATCTGTACATCGTCACCCCTAAAACCAGGAGAGCTCTTTAGGGCTCCCTGTGATGTATGCAAAGTCGTTTTTTGTAAGAACTGCTCAAACATGACCCCAACTGAATCTAGAGCTCTTGCGCTTAGCCAAAGGCAGCTCATGTACTTCTGTGATGACTGCAGGATTGAAGCACACGAACTACCCAAACTTAAAAAATAAATTGGTGACCTCCAAAAGCAATTCGAACAATGCACAAAAAAACACCGAAAAAGTTACCAGCAAGTCAAAAATTACGGAAATGGTGCAGATCTCAGTCCAGACCCAAACCGATCTCCTCACAACAGAAGTATCAAACTTAAAAACTAACTTTGAATCCCAACTTAAAGACTTTAAGGAGACAATTGATATTTTACAATCAGAACTGCTACCAGTGAAGAAAAAGTTGTCAGAACTAGAAAACCAACCTACGGTAAGTGGTCACTCACTAACTGGAAAACCTTTTGAAGGCACAGTCCAACCAGCAATTAATGAAATTCAGGAAATATAATTAATAACCCGAAATATGCTTATTTTTGTACTCGGAGAGCAAGAAGCAAATACCAAGGAAGTTAGGTGGGAAAAAGAATGCAAGGTTGTCAAAACATATTAACCTCTGTCTGCCCTGAGGCCGACATGACAGACATAAAAAAAACTTTAGGGTTGGTACCTACAACCCACAAAAGAGTCGCCCTGTTAGAGTAATCTTTGTGTCAAAAGAAGACGCGCTTAAGGTACTAAAAAATAAACACGTATGGGAAAACATTGGTAAATACTTAAAATATGATCAGACTCAAGCACAGAGGGAGTACTTAAGGGATGTACTAAAAGAGCTCGAACAGAGAAAAGCTTCAGGTGAGTCAAACCTAAAAATCAATATATTAAGGTCATTCCAAAAATAATCAAGAAACCAGTTCTTGAAAACCAGAAAGATCATGCATCAAAAAACTAAAAACAGGAAATCCGACTGCACTATCTGAGATCTCATTGTGCTATACCAACGCAAACTCACTTAACAAGCTAAATGAAATCCAGGTGGTTATGCAAAAAGAACAACCCTAAATATTAATGCTTATGGAAACATGGTTAAATGATACTATTCCTGACTCGTTAATCAACATCCCAGGCTACAAGATTTATCGTGATGACATAACTAGTCACAGAGGAGGTGGAGCATGTATCATTATTAATAATTCTATAAATGGGATACAAATAAAATCCAGTTCAAACAATGAGTATCATATGCCAACCTCCATAAATGCAGTTTGGGTCAATTTGGTCCTTGCAAACCAAGCCTCTAATCCAACAAATTGTTGAAATTTAAATAAAGGCTTTGGAGAAAGTGAATGCCATAGATTTTGCAACACGTTTTTCTTCTTGAAGTTAAAAGTAAAGATTTTTTGATTAAAAGAGGAAACCTAGCCCCGGAGAGTCGTATTGCAAATACCCGGCCCCGGTAGTGAGGTCGTTAGAGCGCCACCAGTTCTTCCCAATTAAACTGAAAAAGCTCCGCGAGTGTTGTGCAGGGTGGCTAGGCCCGCTTATTAAATCAAACCTAAACTTAACCTAACAAGAAAACAATCTATAATTTAAGGAACAATCTATTTGCTACTAAGTTTTCTTTTTTTTTAACAGCAACAATACTACAGTAAAATTTGCAATTTTAAAGACAACGGAATGTCAAATGACTATTAACGTAATTGACAAATAAAGTACAATATGGAGATTGTACGGAGACCAATTCTGTTGTTAACACTCGGTACTGTATGCCTTACAACTAAGTGCGCTAAATACTATAATCCGAAGTGATCACTTTGATTTTACCTAAGCTAATTACATATATGTATGCGTGCGCTGGTTGCTGCACCAATTATACAGGTAGCAATAATAATAGGTAAAGTTAAATGGCCACAATAATTAAATCAAATGACTGGATAAATTAATAAAAAGAATAAAATTAGAATAAAACTATTGAAAGCTTGGCTGTCAATGCTTGATTTATATTCAAATATTAGAAACTATTATTAATCGAGAAGAAAAATAAATGATTTAATGAAACGTAGCTCTGTAGTGCAAAATTCATTATGACAAATCACAAAAAAAAAAGAAATAATAATACAGATACGCTTTAGATCCGTCAAACTCTGGTGGAGACGCCGCACAGTGCTTCGAGCAATGGACAAAAATCAAAATATCAACATTGCTATCGATCACCTTAAGGAAATTTTCATATGTTTGTTCAAATTTTGGAGAGTGCTTTGCAGATATTATCAAATTCTAAATATTTCTTGATAATTACTGGAGATTTCAATCTAAACTTTCTGATACCCGAAAATAACAACACTCAATTTCTTACAGACCTTGTAAAAACCTATGGTCTCTCCAAAATGATTTTTACGCCTACTAGGCAAAGCTCCTGTCTTGATAACATTTTTTTAAACATACCAGACGCAGTGGCTTACACCAGGGACTTGGTGATTTCTGACCGTTTGGCTGTAATTGCTGAATTTGAGTATATAGTTAACCACAAGCCTAACTTAGAAAAAATTAAATATAGGCCATACACCAACAAAGGTATGTTTGATTTCTATAACTTGGTAGATTTGATAAACTGGGACTTTATATACTCGGATTCTATGGCAACGGAAGATAAGTTTAATATGTTTGTATCGTTTTTGCGCAGCAATTTGGAGCTTGCTTTTCCCGAAATAGAGGCTAAAAGAGGTATAAATGGGAATGATTTGAATATTAAATGGTTTAGCAATGAGTTGAAAGAGGAAAGGGAGCTAGTCAGTTTATTAAATCTTAAAACTAAACTAAAACGAAAATATCAAGAAGATTTAAGGAAGGCAAAACGAGAGGCACATAATACTTATCTTATAAATCAAAAATTTAACCCCAAAGCCACTTGGGTTTTTTTTACAAATGCGGCTTCTGAAATCATAAATAAATTACCACCTTCTCAGACTTGCTTGTTGAAAACTTCGCTACTCAGCTGAATCTGCCTAATCAGGGTTTTGTGTTCACAGAGGTTACAATAATTGAAGTGCGTGATATTATTGAATCTTTAAAAAATAAAAAATGTCGCGATTTCTATGGGCTTAATGTGCAAATAATTAAATCCATTACCAATATTATAATTTGCCCATTGGTTAAACTGTTAAATTTATGTATAAAAGAATCTATTTTTCCCACAGTTTTGAAAGTATTTAAGGTTATACCTATTTTTAAAAAAGGTTGTATAAATGATATTTCAAATTACCGGCCAATATCTATTGTACCAATCCTATCAAAGATTTTTGAAAAAGTTCTTAAGAGTCAAATAACCTTATTTTTTGAAGATAATAAACTTTTTAACAGGAGGCAATTTGGTTTTAGAAGCGACAAATCCACTACCATGGCCGTAAATGAGTTTGTTGATTTGGTAAATGATGGCTTAAAAGATGGTTGTATAACTGGGGCTGCCTTTTGCGATCTAAGCAAGGCTTTTGACTGCGTCTCATTTGATCTACTTGCAATGAAACTGAAATACTACAAGTTCTCTCCTTCTAGTATTAAATTATTGAAATCTTACCTTTCTCAAAGATTACAAATAGGTGAGAGTAATGGTATAAGCTCTGAGTCTTGTAAAGTTAAATACGGTGTTCCGCAGGGATCGGTCCTGGGGCCGTTGCTGTTATTGGTATATATAAATGACCTGGTGGGTAGTGACCCCAGTGCCGATTTCATTCTTTTTGCGGATGACACGACCGTTATTAAAAGAGCAAAGGAAATTGACCAATTGCAGGAGGATCTTGGTGAGACGCAGTCAAGGATTGCAGACTGGTTTACCGCAAACCAGCTTTGTTTGAATAGATTCATTCAAAAAATCAACAATTATTCATTTCAACTCGCAAAATTAATGTTAACATCCCCAATGTTCCAGTTAGCATTTTGGGAATGAAAATAGACTCTAAACTGCTATGGCATGCCCACATCGATCAACTATGCTCTAAAGTAGCGTCAGGTGTATTTGCACTTCGGAATCTTACACAATGTGTTTCCCCTAGAGTTGCATTGTCGGTATACTTTGCTTGCGTCCAGTCCATGATTTCTTATGGAATTTTGGGGCCATGCGTCTGGCATGGAACGTGTTTTTCTCTGCAAAGAAGGGCGATCCGAATAGTGGATGGTCTGGAATTTATTAAGCTTAGAGTCTTAACTATTCCGTGTATGTATATTTTTCATTGCCTTCTGCATGTCAAAATGTTCTGCAACACCTATGAGAGTCACGAAGATATACATTCATATCCAACTAGAAATAACTTTAATATATATACACTGACTTCCATAGGATACATCGCATGAAAACTGGTACATCTTTTCATGGGCCTATGTTTTTAATAAGTTACCACATCATATAAGATCATTGACACAAAGAGAATTCAAAACAAGTATAAAAAATTATTTAACTTCCAAATGTTTCTACAGTTTCCAAGAGTACTTAAATAACAATTTCTATGATCTGGTTTAATATACTTATAGGAGCTTAGTTCCACATAGTTATTTCTTTACTTGTTCACATTTATTATTGTTAGATTCCACTTTTGACTTGTGTAAACTTTGTTTGTAGCACCAATAAATTTCTTTGTCTTTGTCTTTGTCATTCGATTTGAGGTATTTAGATAACGTAGCCTTGTTTAATACGGTTCAATAAAGGTTGCTAAGTAACGAGTTAGGCCGGTATCAAAAACTACAGAAACAAAGGCGGTCAAAACACGTACTGTCAGTGGTGATAAAATTTGGCGATTAGAAGTAAATGGTTTTCATTCTCGCTTTAAACACCCAAATAATTGATTTAGGTGCAATATTTGTATATTACCAATGACTACACTACTTAACAATGGTAAGGAAATTTTGTTTGCAACACGAAAAATTACTTCTTACAAATAACTGACGGTAGTTCAAAATTATTTGGTATTTTTCTCATTCATCCACGGGATTTGTGCATTTTATTATTTTTTGGTTAATTCTCTGCAAAATAAAAAATAAAAAATTGCCCGAAGTTGCCCCTGTAGTCAAAAACTTATTTTTTTTAGAACCATGCCCGGGATTGAAACAGAGATATTTTTAAGAAATGACATTCTGGTCACTCAAAGGACGAGAGACTCCAAAATGTTTTTAGTTTTATTAAGCAGTACTTTGCTTTTGATTGCACCGAAACTGCACTAGATATTTCTCTGAAAAAAAAATTGTAACTATTGTTACAAAATTAGTTACTTACTGCGTAGTGTCTGTATACATATTTCATTCTAGAGTGTGGGTTAGTGACTAGAGTGGTATTCAGATATTAATAAAAAATCATATTTTTTAAAACTTTACCACCTTGCATCTCAGAAGTTAAGACGTTTAGAATATACGTTCATATGAAATATTCTTGAAAAAGATCTAAGAATCAATGCTTTAACAATAAATTAGAAAACACTTTAAAAGTTAGGTGAATATTTTGAAATATTGCTTAGAGGAATACTTAACTGAATACCCTGTATATACCTTACACTATGTAACTATGTATGATCATGCCCTTAGGAAAACTGCTAATCTTGCTAATATAATCCAAATTACATCAATTAAAACATTTCTACCCGACTTATGATTTTTGTCCTCAGCGCCCACATGCTCAAAGCACTGTGCACCGGGCACCTGTTGGTACTACTATGGCACTGGCCCCGAGGGTAGAACCCGCAAAGGATTCGGCAATACATTAGCTCTAGTGTAGCCTGGTATTTGAAAGTGGTGGCCCTGTAATTGGACTGGTCCGCTAATTGAAGTAGTAGCTTGCTAGTAAAACCCTGAAATAACCTAGTACGCATTAGACATAGCCCCCTTACTTTAATAAAAACCCATAGCCCCGCCTTGCATAAATATAATTTCTTTATAAAACATTCCCCCAAAAATTATCAATGAATTTCAATGACCATCAGCAAATAACAGAAATACTGAGATACAGACAACTTGAATATAAAAAGATAGGTATGAGTCACCCCTAAAAGAAAATATAATTTTGGTAAAATGGAGTAGATAAGATGACTCAAGGAATGCAAGGCATATGGCGGACTGTGCACAAAAAGGTCAACACAGATAAAGCAATTAAATCGTTGTTAGACAAAAAAAAACTGTAGCAATAATTACCTCGTTAGTTTGTGAGGGTTACGGGAGATTCGACGGTCTCGGTCTTATACGACGAATTTGGAAAGCCTCTAGAAATAAGGGAAAAAAACATTAGCGTCATGACGTCGTCCGCGTGCTTCACAAACATTAGGGAAAAGAAAATAATTCCAGAAAAAATGCTTACCTAGTACAGTATTTAGATCCCGATTAATCGGTCGTATCAAAACACAGACAGAATCCACAATATATCCCCAAAGAAAGAGTAGAATTAAATCACAATCCTAAATGTTGATTCCGTATGACTGCACTAAAGGCAAACCTTCTTCTCGCCTCGAAAGGTATTTTTAAAAGGACTCTCTCTTTTCGTTTTCGTTAATTTGCCTTTCTCTTTCCCCGAGATTAAAGAACTACGTCAGATCAAGAAGTAGTAATGGGCTGAAACATGCCAAGTGATTTGATACATTCCTATTACTCGGAACCAACAACCGAATGTTACAAAAACTGCAGCCTGCCGCGTGAAAAATTAAATACAAATACATCGAACAAATATCAGGGGTCCTCAAAAAGTTATGAAATATTTAAACCGAAAATAAAATATTAATTTGACGAATCTATGAAGCCTAATAGCAAGTTTTATTAACACAATTCTTAAAACTATAGAACGGTTTGCTGGCTATTCTACGGTAATGTAATATAAATCAAGCTAAGTTACACTAATAACAATAATATACTATTTTAGTGATTGGATCAAACCTAGACGATTTGTGCTTCGCTTATCAACTAAAATAAATATAGTCACAAAGTGTTATAAAAGCTAATACAAATATATATTTAACCTAAATTTAGATTAGTTAATTTACATTAATAAATGCGGCAATTTCAAGCTTATTGTCGGCAAATCGAATTAATAAATTTAGAATTAATCAACCGATGAGTGCAAAATACATAATTTTTTTTGCTAAATGCGGCGTATAAAATGAAATTTAAAAATATTTGACAATGGCAAAATCGGACTGTTACAATTTTTGTTTATACATTAAATTATGTTGCACTGTTTGTAAATAATATACATAATTCTTTTCTTTCAGGCTTTTCGGAAGTGAAGATACAGATTTAAGGCAACTGCCCCTACAACCTGAACCTGCCGCTGTCATACCTGCGGCTATAGAACGGCCTCCTACTCCCCCACCACCGATTATATCAGCCGAAAAAGTGGTGGAACCAGTCGTCGAAAAACCGCAGATCCTCTCGCCGAAGAAAAGCGACTTTGACGCCGTCAGAGCTAAGTTGGCCAACGCTACCATCAGGGATAAGGTTATTACCAAATCATGTAAGTTATTTAATTAAATTACCATTAAACGCTTTGCTCTTATATTATGATAGAAGTAATCAAGTTTTGCCCCAACTTCAGATATATTGATGCTGGTCTTGAATCAAATCGGATGTTATGGTTTTGTATTTTCGAGTAAAAGGAATTGGACGGATCTAAATCAGGTTGCATCCGAGCTGAGGCTCGTTATGGTCTTTTTTACCCTTTTATAGACTCTGCATGGAATCTGGTTCTACCGGTGATGTACTCTAGTTTCATCAATCATCACTGGCCACTGTTTAAAACAAATAGGTTTGAATTGGCTTCCAGGATTGCTGTCGTCAACTCACCTTGTAGCCTTGTTTCTGCCGAATTTATCGAATATAACTTTTGAAACGATGATCTGAAAGAACAATCATTGACCAACCATTCACATATACATAATTTATCCACCTGTTCACTGATATTCTCTGATTGTTCAATAATTTTTTTGAGACAATACACTGATTTAACTCGGTTAAGTAAACGCTTATTTTTCTTTCAGTCCACAAAAGCAAAATACAACAAGCCGCCCTCGCCGACCAAGATCTGCGACCGAAAGTCCAGCCGAAGATCATGATCTCGCCAGAGGAAGAGAAAGTGATAAAGTCTGGACAGATGACCAGGGAGCAAGAGAAGCAAATCTTGAGCAAGATATTCATGCAGATCGAAAAGGATAAGCTGCGAGAGGCCAAGATAAAGGATCATGAAGAATCCCTTGCCGATATGTCGCTACAAACCATCAGTGACGATGAGTTTGGATCTGATCTGGAAGAGAAGCAGGAGCCGCCGGCGCCGCCACCAATGCAGCCTGTAATTGAGGCAAGGCCTGTTCACCAAATACCACCTCCGCCGATGCCTTTCAATGACAAGGATGAGAGACTGAACATACACCATATGCCTCCTATGATGCCTCAGCCTCAGAACATGGAGACTATTCCTCCAGGCATGGACAATGGTCCTGTATTCCAACATCATCAGCAGTTTTATCCTAGGGGAGATAATAGGAGACCTCAGTTTAGAGGTGGGCGGGATAACTGGAGAGGCAGAGGACGCAATATGCCTTTGCAAGGCCCTCAACCGAGACCACCCATTAGGCCGTGGATGAACCAA
>MU185878.1:102011-151505 GCA_016904865.1 Pissodes strobi | reverse complement strand
CAAAATTATGTTAAAATCTGATAATTATGTGACAATCGGCAACACTGGCTATCTAGGGTTACCCCTAGGTATTTAGGAGTTTGGTTTCACCTTATCTCGGTGTCACACATTAGTAGTATTCAAGAAAATGTCTCCTAATTTTAAATTTGTGGATACATTTCGCTTTTTGCTAATGAGCATTGTCTGTGTTTTATTGCCATTGATTTTGATATTCCAAGTTCCTGCCCAGTCGTTTATGGAATTTAAGTGTTCTTGTAGGTGTATTTTGAGTCTTTCGGCGTTTTTGAGTGTCGAGTATATGCAGATGTCATCTGCATATATCGATAGTTTTACGTGTGAGTGTGAGTGTCTGGGCACATCCCATGATACAATTTGTATCATGGGTACATCTTATGTGAATAGTGAGTATAGTGTTGGGGATAACGGGGAGCCCTGTGTCTAGTGGTTGAGAGTTCTGTGTTTGCTCGCTCTGGGGGCGCAACTAAACAAAACTAACCAAATCTAACCCAAAGCAATGCCCAAAATCAAGAAAAAAGAACTGAAAATATATGAAATAGCACGTACAACATGCGTGAAGGCTCAAAATTGCGGTAGGTAGACGCGAATGGAAAGTTGAACGGGCCGGCTAGATGCAAATTAATTATTACTCCAATGGGTTGGCCATGCTGCTAAGGAACCCTACGCTCTATATGACATTTAAATTTATCTGTGACATTGACATTTGACAAACAAATTAACAATTAACAAATATGATATTCGTTCGTACTTCGTATACGTATATTCAGTGATAAATATGTAAGCACTATCAGCAGTATTCGCCCAACAAAGAAATGGTACTCAACGATCAAAAATAAAAATAAAAAAGCTGTGGAACTCGCAAACGCTGTGCTTTGGTTTAGTTTGGTTCGTTTTTTCTGCTATGTCCTTATTAAACGTTTTTTTTTATGCTATGTGTACCGTTATGACTAACTAGCTGTTTTGAGAAAAATATTGCAAAGTAGGTACCTTAATTGATTTATTCATTATCAAATTTATCGCTATAAACATAAACTGCTACGTAGTTAACTGAATGTACATTATTGCGATTTATCCTCTGTTCTTATAGGTGTGCATTTCCTACTATATTATTATATTTAGGTAAATTGGGAGGTTTTATTCGAAATTAAATGCGTGACAAATGACTACATAACCATTATCATCCCTCGACTTGAATCCATTGAATTTTATAAAGTCAATGCTTGAATCCAGCCAGTAATCCAGTTAAATATAATTGCACACATTAGTAGTATTCAAGAAAATGTTAATTTTTAGAAAGTATTGAACTTTCTTTCACACAGTGCAAGTTGAAATCCCAATTTAAATGACCTACATAAATCAATCTCAGTATTTTTCAGAAGCTATTCTGCCTACATGTGAATGTGCTTGTTTACCCATTTGCCAGACATAGTATACCCTATAAAATGAATACCCTCAGATTATCCAGTCATGACACAGAAAAAATCCCTAATGCAATGACACAGTTTATACCATAATTCGGTACGGTATAAATTGTGGTACTGATGTCCTATAATATGTTAGATATTAATATTTAAGTACTTAGTTTTAAAGATCATGTACATTGTGATCTACTTAAATGTGATGCTTTTTATGAAAAATCAATCAACTTACTTTTAAATAACTTATTTAGGCAGGGCTATCCTTCGTGGTGTGCAGGCAGAGAGGTGGCAGAACTTAAGGGTGACCACAGGCCACCGCAGTGGTAGAAACAGTGAAATACATTTACATTTCAAATATAAAAATATGCAAAACTAAATTTCATTCCTAATACATTCCACAGAAACCAAGTTTAAAACTAAAACCCTTCATAATATTCATAATATCCACATAGCAGACAATTTGTTTTTTTATGCTGCAATATAGTAAAATAGTTATTTTTGTTACAAGTACCTAAAATGGAGTTTTTCACGGCACCGCACCTTTGTTTATATTTTGTCAAACAATTTTTTTTACCTTCTCAATTAATTAATTCAGTACTTGTAAAAGAGTGAACCGAGAAATGTTAGTTGTGCTGATGTTTTTTCTACGATTGTGTGATTAAAACCTTATTTTCTTTGTCAAAAGATAAAGGGTAAGTATTTTTAAATACATTTAATAACCAGATATTATAATACACTTTGAAAAATGGTCTTAGGTCTTAAGATAAAAGATACCTTTGAAAATAAAAATAGTAGGATTAGGAGGTGTCGTATAAGAGACGTACGTTATAATACGTATAATTCTTCGTTTATTTTTGCCTAAACTTATTCAGAACTTACAGTGTAAATGGTAGTTTACATTTTTTTATAGGTATATATTATTAATTTTTATTTTAAACTTTTATTCATATGAACAATGCTTATGGATTCCATTAATACAGTTTCTTTATTTTCAGATGTCCGTCAGAAAGACAAAACGGTTTTCTCGAGGACACTACCAGAAAAAGAAATTACAAAAAGAAGAAAATTAAGCAATTTTCTGGAAAAATTCTTAAAAATTTAACTAGTTCCATCAACACTATCACCAAGTAGAAATATTTCACACACTTACTTGTAAATTTCTTACTTTTCGAATATTTTTTACTTTGCTACTAACGGTTACATCTGTAACGCCATCATTATCTAAATTAAAAATAATAAAAATTATCTGAGATGTATCATATCACAAGAACAGCTCAAAAACTTCGGTATAATAGCATTATTATTATTGAAAATGATACCTGTGAAAATTTAAGTCACTTGGAAGCCAGAGAAATATTTATGTTAACGAATTTTTTTTTGTACTGCAAACCTGCAATTTGTTTCATGCGTAGATAAAATTTAATACTAATATAATATTTATAATAAAAAATAAAAAAGTAAAAGTAAAACAAGCGAAAAACAAAATACACACACAACAAAACTTTAATGCAAAGGTTTTATTGTCTATGTATTTTGTTTTTCAGTTGTTTTACTTTTATATTTTTTATTATAAATATTATTAGTATTAAGTTTTTATTTGCTTTCATGTTTTTTTATTATAATTATTTGTATTAAGGATGTTGCATGTTAAATATTAGTGATCATTTAATAAAATATTTTTGTTAAAAAGGGTGGCATTTTTAGGCTTGCACAAAGGTGGCAGAGGTATTAAGGACCGCCATGTATTTAGATATAAATTAATGTTCCCTAACATACCATCATCAAAGTGGTTTCTATACAAGCATATAATTTATAATGGTCAATGGTCTCTTATTAATGTAGATAAACTTTACATGATATACCAATTTTGTATAGCTTATTTTTAATTGTAGCAATGCCATACAGATTTCTAGCATGTAAATTAAATGCATTGCCAGCACATCAACCATTCACCCTCTTCATTCTCCATTACTCATTGTATCAATTATATTTTAATATGTGCAAATTAGGCTACTTTTGCCTTACCTATAATTATGGCATGTATAATGTAAAGTGTATCTCAAAGTATTACCCCTTAGTGATGCTTTGGTACAAATATTACCATCAGAAGTTACGGTAATATTACGTAATATTCCGCAAGTGTAGCTACAGCGCGTTGGTCCACATGACATGACATTTACAAGGTTTCTTTTAAGTTGTCTTTTTTTGATTTTATTTTGTGTTATATGCAAGTGGCACAAGCTAGTATTTTGATGTGTAACCATCTTACGCGGCGGTATGAGGGTAAATCTCGCCAAATGGGAAGGAAATGTGCAAGCGGATGGGAACGGAAACGTGCAAGCGGCTGTGATTTGACGAGTGCTGCTCAAATATTTATGCATCTCGATATAGGATATGTTTATTATATTTTTTACATGAGTTAGTAGAGTTACTATTTTTTTTATATACATATTTTTTTATTTAAGGCTTGTTGCTATGAGATTTGGGTTCATTGCACAGCAAAATATTTTGTTTGTTTTTTTTTAATAAACGTACATATATTTACAGATTTGACTTTTTTTGTGCGTAGGTTCAGAATTTGCATTTGACTGTGATGAAAGCTTTAAGTTCAATTATTTTGTATGTTATTAAACTTTTTGACGCAGTCTAATTAGTGAAATTATCAGTTAATTTATTGAAGCTCTGTTCTCTCGATGGATTTGTCCTTTCCCCTTGACATAATTTAAAAAGATAGCTTTTTCGACGCTGTTTAGCAATATTACCGAAAATTACGTAATATTACCAATATTCTTACCAAAAAATAAATTACCAGTAATTTTGCATCACTCTACTCCTTGTATTTTTGGTTACCTGTGATCTTTTTTATTAAAACCTCATTGTTGTATATTTGAAAGGTCTACATAGTGACTTAAGTACATTTTTAATAATGTCACTTGTTTAGCATTATTTTGTATAGAAATCCTATCCCTTTTATCATGATCAGGTTAGGCATCTTTGTTAATTGACCAAATGGCTGGTGCAACTAGGATATATCAAACAGTCTGAGAAAACCTGTGTATTGTGCGTGGTCATGCTTTGGGCGATTGTCAACAAGATGTCATAAGAGAAAATATATACCGTTTATCAAGAACATGTCGTTCCTACTTTGGATAAATTTAAAATGAAGCTAGAACAAGATAAATGAAACATAAATATCAGTCATGCCACAATGGGCTTTAAATACTGTACAATAGACAAAAAACAAGCGGTAATGGAAAGCCGAAAAAAAGTCAAAGATCCGACAGTGTACCGATTAGTATATAAGTATATAGGATTGTATCCTCGATTGTATCAGTATGTGAGTCCATATAGATAAATTGCATAACTCATAAAATATTGCTGCAGAAACTGAATCATTATGGCATCCAGGGAACCCCTGCAAACCTGGTTTAAGGTTTAAATATACTTTCCGGCAGATACCAGTTTGTTCAATTGAATGGGGCTGAGACTGTCCAGAGTGTACCTCAAGAGTCCTTGAGGAGGTAATGATTGGGCCCATTCTTTTTCTTAATATACGTCAATGACTTACTGTCACTTCCAATTTCAGGAAAATTTACTGCCTTCGCAGATGATGCCAACGGCCTTTGGACAACAAAGACTTTGTAAAATTTTAAGACAACCATCGAAAATGATCTCTTAGTAATAAAAAAATTGTGTGACACGAATAAATTATGTTTTAACATACAAAAGACGAACATTCTTACTTTTAAGTGCTCTGTAGCTGATATCAGACTTTAAAAAGACTGTCTGTACAATAAAACAACTGTAAAATTTCTTGGATTGCACATTGACATACAGCTGAAGTTTGACTGTCATATTGACCATTTAAATAAAAAAAAACTAGCCTCCGGGTGTTACATTATTAGGACTATAGTAGAGGAACTTGGCAAAAAGGCTGCCAAAACAGCATATTATTCTCTGCTGGAATCACATAATAGATACGGGATAGTTTTCTGGGGTTACTACTACAAAAAAGGGCTCTACGTTATATTTGTAACCCTTTTTTTTTATATCGACCATTCTTTGTACAACAGCAAATATTGACAGTGCCTTGCATTTTTATTCTTGAGTCAGTCTCTAATTTATAAAAAAAATTCTGGCTTTGTACAAGACAAAAACTACAATCTTTGGCAAAATCACCTACCATTGCCAAATACCAAGGGTTTCATTCACAAAAACTAATAATTTACGAGAGTGTAAAAATATTTAACCATTTACCCCAAAACATAAAAAATAAAGACATCTATGAAAGCTTTCATATATCTGTGAAAAACTTATCTGGTCGCCAAAGCATACTTACTATTATAGTCTTGTTGAATTTTGTCAAGGTTGAATGTTTTTGCTGGTAGATATAGGATTTTAATTCTGGACAAATTTTTTAAGTGTGTTAGTTGATATTATTTATTTATGTTGTTTGAGTCATAATGTGTTAAGTCATAATAATTGTTATAATGCCCTTTACAATGTCAATTTGTTTTTGTATTCCTTTGGACAGATTCCCACTTGAATTACTTATATTAAATGTAACATGACATGCTACAGGACCATGAGGGTGTTCTTATTATAATTAGATGGGTGTATTAATGACAATTTTGATGCATTAGCTATAGGATATAACTTGCTTTGTCAATAAAATTGTAAAATTGTTAATAAATGTATTTTCTTTCTTTTTTTTTGTTAGCTAGTTAGCTCTTTTAGATTCTTTCAATGTAAAAAATACAGATTTCCACTGTGGGTATAGTTCCAGCCATAACAACGATACCATACAAAATACTTTAACAGCAAACAAATTCTTTTAGACAAAGTAATTAAAATTTAAAGTGTATAAACTTAAGATTTAAAATGTATAAGTTGAAATGACACAAGATTACAGATAAATTAACAGAAAAACAATTAGATGTTATAGTCAATTTCAACAGAGAAATGATTATTACAGCGCAATTGGCTTTAAAAATAGCGTACACACCACATCTGTAAAAGAACCCACTCAGACTAAAATATACTCTTCCTCAAAGGAACTTTTTAAGCTTACTTTTAATTAAGTTTGCAGGCTGTCCTCTTGCAGCAATTGATAATGTGTTCCATACTTTTAAAATATTAAAAACGATTTTTTTTGTATATAGCTATTTTTTTTAAATCCGTCACTGATTTTCACTCCTAAAATACCTATTAGCCTAGGATATACTTTAAGATACAAGTACATATGTAATTTTGGCTATTTGAGTATCTTATCTTAATACAAGTTATTTTATTTTATCTGATTTTTTTTTATTTGATTGTATATTGCACTTGTATTTCTTGTTTCAAAATGCACCTGGATATTTGTTTGATTTTAGTCTACTGAATACCTATTTTTGACATACACGTTACCTTAGTTTTAAAAATTAAGTATCTTAGTGTGGCTAAATGTCTTTCAGGTCAAGATAATGAAGGACATTTTTTGTGAGTCTAGTGATGCCCTTGCAATCTACAAGATACATTAATATTCTTAATGCCTACAAATATTCTGTTATTAGTATCAATATTAGAGCTAAATAATTATTTTCTTGTTTCAGAATATCTTACAAGCAAAGTGTATAGAGCCATGGTAATGTGGTAGTTAACTAGTTAGAATCATGTGGAAATATCAACTTAAAGTTGTTCTTTGGAAGAATCTAATCATACGTACAAGACATTGGTTTTTAACGTTGTGTGAAGCTTTGATACCTGTGTTATTGTTTTTATTAATTGCTTATGGAAGAAGTGAAATCAGTGCTCTTAGTAAACAACATATTATTGATGTTACCTACTGCCAAAAGGTTCCAATCGATTTTGGGGCCCATGGTTTTAATCTAGAGGAAACTCAGTGGTACTACAGTCCTTCTAATGAGTATTCCGATGATATAATTCATAGAGTTCAGATAAAATTTGGGCTGATTAATAATAGTAAGTATTTTATAATAAAAAAAAAAAAAAAAATTAAGTCCATCAGGTTATCAACTGTTGCATCCATGATGTTATTTGCTTGACATATTTAGTTAAAGAAATTTACTTGAAAATTAGAATTCATTTTTCATTGTCCTAAAGATATAAACAATAAGTTTTCCAAGAATAAATTTAAATTTAATTGATGAGTGCCTTATTTCAGGTTTAGGGTGTTCAAAATTGCAGATGTCTTCTATTTTTTTAAACATCTGAATTTTAATATTTTCTTAAAAACATTCACTGTCAGGAAAGTTTTACTTGTTTATTTTTCATACAGTTTATATACCTGTTGATGAATATTATACATTCAAGCACACATCTTAAAATGCTATTTTTCCCTTGTAAAAATTTTCATGTGATGTTCAAAGTAGATCTCGGATGTGAATTCCACACAGTAACAAGAATATTCAATTAGTTTGAATATTCTATTGGAGTTTCACGTTATATTTTTATTTTTATAACATGTGACAAAGCATCACATGCAAAAATTTTATTAAATTTAATAATCACCGAGTGCATATTACCCATATTACATTCTTATATGAGTTACATGGTAATTTAATGGCAATATACTTATTGCCATTAAATTAGGGTTTGTATGTAATTTCTATGATAAATAAATGAATTTGAATTTGACTTTAAAATAGTTATCTTCATAAAGAAAAAAAAATGCAAAAGCATATATGATATTGTTAATAGCCCACCTTTATGAATCAATTCTTAACTTACTGAAATAATTGGCCAATATTCAAACACAAATCAAATATTTAAATCTCGTTTATAATTAATACATTTTTCCCAGATATACAAGGTTTTGATAATGAGGAACAACTGTTGGAGCAATATGCACGGACCAGTAACAGTACCGTAGTTGGTATTATCTTTAATTCTGGACCTGGATCTGCCAAGTTTGATTACACTATTAGACACCACAAGCAATATTTCTCCTGGGACACCGATAGACTTTACGAGCAAGAATATAATTTCTATCCGGGAGTAGGTAAGTACCATATTTTCCATGTATAACTCGTAATAGTAGGGTATTGGGATACTACTTTCAGTTTATTCTGATTAATAATTCATTATTTCAAAGAAAGGTGCAAGATTTTTGTGTAATTTCAATATGATGTTGCATTATAAATTAGCCCTTGAGGTTAAAACAGTAAATTTATATAACTTCTCAGAACTGAATATATATAATTTTGCTAAAATTACCATATTTCCTAATATACGTTTAACCTATGCTAATATCTTTACTGTTTTTTACTTGCTTGTGGTAATATAGATATTGCCAATTATAGTTTTAAAATCACTCAATTTGACAAAGCATTGACAAAAGTACTATTTATGAGTACAGATAATAAAAACTATGTTTTAGCTTACCTTTGTCTCGAAATGATTAGGTAGGTACTATACAAAAAGTATTAGATAAAATAGTTTATCTGCAATTGTGTGTAATCATACAGAAAACGTGATTCAAAACTCTTGCCTGCATTGTGCTAAAAACAAATCATAATTCTAAGTATTTTAAAAATGATTTGAATATCTAGTTTATCCTCATATGGATTAATATAGTATAAATTGACCTACATGTTGACCAGAAAAGTTTGTACAAATAATTTTTTCCCACCAATCAAGCTCTTTGCTGCAAGATTTGGATTCAGCACTATATAATTTTAGTGTTGTATTTCCAACTTACTAAATTAAATATTCTAAAATATTAACCATTTGTAATGGAAATATTGCAATAACTTTAATATAATATCAGGACAACAAAGTTTTCATATATTACAAGAAAACGTCATCTATTGCAACAGTATTTCATCATATTGGCAAATTTCGAATTCACTACAAATATTCAAGTAGAATTGTGAAGAAAAGCGAATATTCTTCAAAAAAATCGTGGAATTATTGGTAAGTCATACGTGACAGACCAATATATTATAAATGAATAGAAACATACCAGTTTTCTGGCCACTTTAGAAAGACGAATGCCTAAGAAGTTAAGTATTGCATAAATATAAAGGATTCTATAAAGATAAGTGCTCTCACGCATTTGAAAGTACTTGAGGAAGCATTTTCAAAAGTGGTTGGGTTGCATAGAGCTGATTATAACGGGCTTGGAGCAAGTTTTGCTTCCAACTTCGGGCAAACCATCTAGGAATGCGTGATTTGACGACTGTGTCAAAGTTTGGAGAAAAGAGAGTAGAGAAATGAACGTTGAGAACCTCTGCCCGACTGTTAGATATGATAGCTATAGTCAATAGTAAAGTAAATGCATCTCACTTTCACTTGGCATGGCAGAGTTCTCAAAACTAGACATTCCTGCATGTTTTACTTGCAAAGCCCGTGCGAGTAAGCGAGATGAAATATTGTTGTTATGGTAGAAGAGTTTACCTTGCACGAATTCTTGATACAAATGTTATCAGTTGTCGCTGTTTGTCTGTTTCGAGGTATTCATTCTCATTGAGTTTTGAGTTTCCGTTTTAAAAGTTTAGAGTTTGTTATTTACAATTTTGTAATAATGCTGTCACCTTAGTATAATGGCGGTTATTTTGTGAGATACCACTAGCAACAGTGCCTGAGAAGTTTCTAATTTAGATTTTTATACAGCAATAGCTTCTGGGAATCGTCCGCCTGGGAGCGTGCTGAATCTGCAGGTTCTGTGGGAAGCTGACCATTTAACTCCTCCCTCCTTAAGACGAGAAAATACTCCTAGTATTTTCGGTAGGTTTTTCTTCATCTGGAATTTTCGGGTTTTCTTTTGGTCTTCTGCAAATGGTGGATTTCCTTCTAAGCACAAGAATTGCACGAATCTATTTGATGGTTTCCAGCTGGCGGTGTTTAAGGTTTTCATGTCAGTCAAAAGATAGCTTTAATGACATACATTTCTTGACACAGTTATTAGAAAAATAGAATTTAATGTCACAAAGAATATAAAGTTCATAAAGGTTTATTAAAATGAAGACAATCAAGACAAAACTACATTTAATTATACATACATTATAAAATTCCCTGAAACTGTAATATGTCTTATCAGCCAAAAACTTCTTTGTTTGCCTCCTGAACCCTTTATCACATTGCAGCCCTTATAGGAAGATGATTAAAAAGTTTTTTACCTAACTTTTAATTTGTTCCGAATGCGGGATAGGCAATCTGAGAGTATAAGTCTGGCGGTTATTGTAAGGACTATTCAAAGACAACTCGCTTCTATATTTCCTAAAGATTAGACAGACTGTTTCCAAAATAAACTGGCAACACAATGTCAAGATTGCATGACTCAAAAATAAGGGGCGGCAGGAATTACGAACCTTGGCTCCCGATAAATATCGAATTGCTCTTTTTTGCAACACTGAATTGAAAAGGTAATCAGAACAAGAACCCCAAAAACAAATGCCATATTGAAGGTGGAACTCAAAGTATGCAGCCCTGGCAATGGAGAAGTCTAAGTTATTCGATATAATCCTCAAGGCATAACAACCTGTAGTATAACCTACCCGGGTCTGTTCAACATAGTTGAATGAGATAAGTAAAGTTGTGCTTTGTCTTTATTTTGCCAATGACCGTCAAAATAGATTAAAAAGAAAATCCATCCCTACGTTATGTTATTATTATATCTTGCACAACTTTACTCACTCTGAATGAGCTCGACGGTAGCAAAATTAGGGAAATTTGAGGGAAACGTGCGTCATGTAAATTAAAGCACAGATTCCTAATACACCTAATTTATTAGAGAAAACATGCCAAATTATTATAGACCGGACTCAGCCTGGAATTCACGAGGGGAAAGAGTACGGCAGAGAAACCCTCGATCTACATTCCTAAACCGAATTATGCTGTATAACCTTTATTAGTATAATAATTAATTAAATTACTGTCTCCCGCGCCACAATTTGTCGTTCCACACTTGTGACAATACTACAATACATTTAAGACTGAAGAGTTTGGTGTTAGTTAGCCAGACGTCGCCAGCAGGTACTGAGGTCCCATATGGGAGACTACTCAGCTATAGTTGCAATTTGAGCCAATATCTCTAGAATGATCCTTTATCATTCTGGGTGCTTACAAGCAAATGCCACCAAGTCGAAAATCAAGGTTACAAATTAATGTTAATTTGATTTCACATAGGTTTCTAATTTTCTTAACCTAATTAGTTGTTAAACCAAAAATCCCGGCTTGATAGTAACAATGCCTTTTTTATATAATTATACCAATGCAAATCATTTAAAAAGATAAAATTTGTTAAAAAGAACGACTTAGTGCGTTTTGCCCTTAAGCCCACGATTTATAGCTAGGATATTCATTAGCGGATAAATACTACTTGCGAGGAAGCGTTCAACCATCCACCGTTCCACGAGTCCCTGACAAACAGATGTCTTTACGGTCTAGCGATTTGCTCTCAGAAACCCTCGTGGTGTCGTGGTAATGACACTGCACTTGTGATGCAGGGACCGTGGCGTGGGTTCGATTCCCGTTGGTAGCAAGGCTTTTTTTAAATATTATATTTGGTTCTTTTTTAAATTTGGGTTAGTTTTGGTTAGTTTTGCTTGTTTGCGCCCCGGAGCAAGCGAAGCGGGCGGAGGGCAATGCGTGAAGTGAAAAAAAAACAAGACTCGTGGAATGGTGGAAGGGTGTATTTATCCGCTAGTGGATATTCGCCCAGTCAGGGGTGGAAAATGTTAGTAGATTCATCAAGTCTCCTACTTACATTACAACCATAGTCGTACTAAAACTAAAATTCCAGCACGAAAAGGCAGCAAACAATACATTTTTGTTTTTATTTAAAGCAGTGATATTCACAGCATAAAACGATTTCATTAAATATATACACAAATATGAACTATCCATGAGAATAAAAGAAATACTTGTGCAAATTATGTTAATAACAATATTATAAGTTTCCTTTTACTGACTTGTAAAGACATGTTATAACACTGAAGCAAAACAATTCACCAAAAATAAACCGTACACTGAGCCGGCTTTTGACTATCTCCTTCCGTTCTCGAGCGATACGCTTTTCGATCTCCCAAAAAAAAAAAACTGGCAAAACCCAACTTCAATTTATGACTTGTTTTCCTCTTTTTCCTTCTTGACATACGTATATAGGTTGTTTCAAAATTGAATGTATCAAGTCTAATGAAATATTATTTTAAATAGGCGGGTTACCTCATACCAGATGAGATTTTATTGCATACATTCAAGACGTGGTTCTCAAATTTTAGCGAGCTGTCATTTGATAAGCCCAGGAATTTGTTAAAACTGAGCACAGCAATAGGTTCGTTTTCTAGATAAATGTTCCCCATGACACATTTGAAATTTAAAATACTGTTTTTTCCTATATTAAAAGTTAATAAATTTCCGTTATTTTATTTATTTTCAACAGATCTGATTGCACATTTTCATTAAATCTGTCAATATCCGAATCGTGCAGAGCGTATTTACTATTGGCAGTTGGGGCAGATCATTGACATAAATCAAGAAAAGTAGTGGCCCCAGTACAGAGCTCTGCGGAACTCCGGTGTTGATATTTACTTCTTCCGAGCTGGTATTATTTAACCTAACTATTTGCGCACGCCCTGGCATAAGAATGAAACCACTCCACGGCTGCTCCCCTAAACCCATACACCTTCAGCTACCACAGCAGTATTCTGTGATCTACGCAGTCAAACGCTTTTGACAAATCACAGATGATTGCTGCGGTATCCTCACCGGCGCGGCGTACAGTTGGTTGAACAGCTGTTCCAAAAAGTTAAAAATGGCGTCACTTGTACCCAGTGACTCTCCGAAACCAAACTACTGAGCACTCAACAACCCAAGCCCACTCAAAAACGAAATCATCCTCACCTTGACCAGCCTCTCTACTATCTCAGCCAAAGTAGGCAACAGTGCTATTGGCCGAAAGTTTGATGGACTGTTGTGGTCACCTCCTTTGTAGAGGGGTACAACCACAGCTTTTTTAAGACAAGTTGGAAAAATTCGTGACAGAAATGAGGTATTTATTGCTTCAGCAAGAGCATGTAGAGCACCAAGAGGCAAGACCAGAAAAACCCTCAAAGAAGCCCAACTTTTAATGTTTGCAAATGCGGTTTTATCTGCATCTGCAGTAGTGGGAGAAAAAAAAGAATGTTTCAGGCACAGCAACATGACCCAAATAGTTTCTGGGGTCTCCTTGTGAAATATTATTGGATAATTTGGCGGCAATATTGCAATAAAGTGAATTAAGGTCATTATAACTCTTAAGGTACTTGATGTAGTTGTAATAGTATTTTTACTCCTTAAGTCATTGACGATTCTCCAGGATTCCTACGACTTGTTTGCAGAATTTTTAATTCTATATTGAAGGATTGAATATTTCTTGGTCAGCCATATAGTGCTTTTGTAGAGCCTGCGCTACTTGTTGAAATAATCTAAGAAATAAGAGTTGTTCATTGAATATTTCCTTATGTAATGAAGAGAACGCATATTTTTCCCAGAAACACGCAAACCCTTTGTGTACCAAGATTTTCGTTTCTTTTTTTTTTATATTGACAATAGGAAAATCCAAATTAAATTTCTTATGTACAAGTGAGTGGGATCGATCCAATGGGCTGTTGGTGGCTGAAACACTGTTCCAGTCTGTCTGGCTACACAACAATGCATACTTCCTTGAATTTTTACCAGTCTTACATTAGATGCAGAAGCATTAACAGTGGTTGGTAGGGAACAAAAGATGGCCTCGTGATCAGACAACCCGGCATTAATGGTTGTACATTTAACCTGATCTTGACTGAAATTTGTACATACATAATCTAAAGTTGGAGAAGGTAACGCTGAAAACCGGGTTGGCCCATCCACGTCCATTTCTTCTTCTTCTTCTTCTTGATTTAGGTCTTGTCCTGTATTATACTACTATCTACCTCTCTTGCGATTCGGACGTCCAGGACTCCTGCCATCTCTTGGGCGGGCGGCTTGGGGGTCTTCTGCTTTGTGGCCTTTCGTCTTTTGCCCACTTGGCAATTCTATCCTGGTCCATCCTGTCTACATGATCTCTCCAGTACCTTCTTCGGGATCTAACCCATCTGACAACATCTTCTGTCTGTAATTCATCTCGTATGGCGCTGCTTCTTATTTGATCCCGTAGTGTTACGCCTTTTATTGCTCTCAGCGTTTTCATTTCGGTGCTTCTCAAGAGTTTCTTAGTTTTTGTTGTTTCGGCTCGGGTCTCGGCAACGTATGTTAGGATGGTTCTTACACAGGTTTTATATATCCTTATCTTGCATTCTGCCGTCATATAATTGTTTTTCCATATTAGGTCTCTTAGGCTACCGGAAATTAATGATGCTTTGATGCAGTTCGCTCTTACTTCCTCAATCAGGTTTCTGCTGCTCGATATTTGCGACCCTAGGTAGTTAAATTTCATGACCTGTTCTATGGTTTCATTGTCCACCATAAGTTTGCACCTGACAGGCTCTTTGGATATAACCATTGATTCAGTTTTTTCTGTTGATATGATCATGTTGAATTTTTTGGCGGTTTTATTGAGTGCAAATAGTAATCTTTGTAGGTCGTTTTCGTTCTCTGATATTAGTGTGGCATCATCCGCATAACATATTATCTTGAGGCAATTGTTAGTCACTCTGTATCCTGTTCCTGTGTTTTTGACCTCTTTGATTATTTCGTTCATCATGATGTTAAAGAGGGTTGGACTTCAGCTGTCCCCCTGTCTAATTCCAACCTTGATGTCAGTTAGCGTTTGGTCTGCTTTAATGTGTATGCTATTGTTTTTGTTTAAGCCTTTTATTACGTGAATGCATCTGTCATCCACTCGATGTTGCCGTATAATATTTGTAATGTCGTTCAATTGTATTCGGTTAAATGCTTGTTTGAAGTCCACCATACATAGTAGATGTCAAATTCAATTCCTTTCTCCGCTAGTTGTCGTACTATGAATATAGCGTCTATTGTTGATCTATCCTGCTGTTCTTCACAGCTTCCCACGGCAGCTTCGATTTTCTCGGCTAATATTTTTGTGAAAATTTTGAGCACTGCACTAAGCACTAAGTAGTTCTTGGGTTTTTTTGCACCTTTCTTAAAAATTGGTACTGTTATGCTGGTCCTCCATTCTTCTGGAATTCGTTCTTCTTGGAGGATTATTCGAAAGAGCTGCATTATTTATTTAATGATGGTATTTCCTCCATTTTTGATTATTTCATTGCTGATATTATCAATGCCTGGTGCTTTTCGATTTTTTAGATTTTTCATTGTCTTGATATCATCTGTTGTAATTGATTGTTCATCGGTTGTGCCGGTGGGTGCCTGTGTTATGTATTCTGCTTCTTCAGTTTCGGCTTCTGCTTGGTCTTTATAGATTTCTTTTAAATATTGTATCCAGTTATCGTGGCTGATGGTACTCACTTGGATGTCCTCTGTTATTGGTTTCTTTCTGTTTCTGAGTATTTTCCAGATCTTCTTCTGACCTCCATATAGGTCGTGCTGCATTTCGTTAGAGAAGTTTTCCCAGTAACGCTCTTTAAGTTCTTTTATTGCTTGATTTGCTCGGTTTCGTACTTCTTTGTATTTGTGGTATTCTTCCTCAGTTTTATTGTTTCTATAATTCTATATGTTATGTATGCTTTCCGCTTCTGCCTGCCTAAATCTTTTACTTCTGTGAACCATGGCTTGTTGGCTCTTGTGCCATTTACATTAATTGTTCTTACTCCTATCGCTTCCTTTGCGCTTGATGTAATGTTGGATTTGATTTTTTCCCAAGCTTGATTTACGTTGCACTGTGCTGTGATTGGGTTGTTGAGTATTTTCTGTTCACGTCCATTTCAAGATTAAATTAGTTAAACAGGCCACACAGTGACGGACTGCATCTATCGGATTTGTTCAAGAAATTTACATTCAACCTGCCAGTCAAGACCAACGTGGCATCAACTGGAATTTCGCTCAACAACATTTTCAACTTTTCTAAGAATAATTCTACACTACCTAAAAGGGGTCTATATATCCCTAAGACATATATATTTAACTTACTACAAAACACAGCAGATAATTCGAATTCTATTTCCTTCCGCACCATAATCAAACTGTCCCCATGCCCATCCATATTTTTCACGAGAAAATATAGGGTCTAGACATATATATTTAACTTACTACAAAACACAGCAGATAATTCGAATTCTATTTCCTTCCGCACCATAATCAAAGTGTCCCCATGTCCATCCATATTTTTCACGAGAAAATCTACATACAAGCACAAAAAGCTCACCACACTTCAACCAATGTTCAACTAACATTACTATAATGGGAAACCCTAAGGATTCCAAAACAGCATGTTTTGGTGATCAGAAACTGAGATTTAAGAGGCGATACATTTTCCACTAGGCGATCCGAAGTTTCAGGCCATTATCTTAGACGGGTTTGAATACTCTATAATTTGGTATAAGCTTTATAGATTGAGCTTTTCTAAACTCATCCACTGGCGCTAAAGAGAAATATGATGGGTTTGTTGGTGTTATATATGGGTGTTTAATTGAACAAAGAAGGCTTGGTTTAATAATACATATAAATCGAAACGTGATACACTCTCGGTAATACACATCTAAAAAATAACATTAATGATCTACGGAAAGAATATCGCCGTGATATACTGCAAAAATTTCGGCTCATGATACAGCCATACAAAAATTATGAAATCTCTAGAGCGTGATGGCAAATAATTGATTTCGTAATAACAATAGCGAAGACACTGAAAATACTTAGTTGTATTATTGATCTTCATCAGTTTAAGTCCTTTTTTGTTAAAGTTGGACATGACTTTATTAGTAATCTTATGGCCTCCGCTCATACATTTAATTTCTAAATAAATAAACTAATCCAAACTTATGCTAGCCTTAATTACAGGAAATTACATACATAGAGATCAGGAACATTATTTTCAATCTAATAATACTCACAGTAAGGACTTTTGTGAAATTAATTCAAAAATAGTTAAATATACTAGCAATATAATAGTTTTATAAAAATATGTCTCTGAGGGTCCCGTTCCTCAAAGGTTTAGGTTTTCTGTAGTTGTACCTGTCTTTAGAAAGAGTGATCATATAATAATATTAATTAAAATTTATTTATTATATCCAGTTGCATTGTCATTAAAACTCTAACTGGTGTGGGTAAATTTATGGGTATAAATAACTAACCGAAACTAATGTCATTCTAAACATTTTTCTGTTAGGCATCCAATGTTAATATTTGAACATTATTTAAATGTTTGGTTTGATTTCTTTATAAATCTAAATTAGTGATTAAAAATTGGTATTTATTTCAATCCTGTGGGTTCCAACCACTACTAGAAATAGGTATTAGAACTGATTTTTGTAATCAGTAACATTTCTGTCTATTCTTTAGTAAATTGCATGCAAAACTTCAGGGAAAATCGTAAAAAACACTATAACCTGAATATTTTCACCTATTTCTGCCCGTAGAAAGTATCAAGATATATAAAATATAAAGGGTGGTTAAAAATTAGGGACAGCTTCTAAAATTAAAAATATGATATTTCCTGTCAACATATCCCGAAGCGCCTTGGTTCGCAGATACTTACAAGGCGGTAATAAAGAATAATTTTGTAATAAAACTGATAATGTTGTGGATAAAAAATGTAGGTACACAGGTACACCACCATTTAATCCTTCAGCTGCATTTATAGATTGACATAACATCAGCATACGTTTTTTTTTATATTGGTGTCTAGGCTCATGAATGGTGTGAGGAGGATTTTTCATTTGCAGTGTAGAAAATACCTACGCCATCTCTTGTGAAACCAAAGATTATTTATTGAGGTTATTATAAAATTAACTTTTTTAAAATATTGAAAGAAATCAATTGTTTGTCTAAATTTTGAACGACCTATATCGCCTAAACAGGTCGTTTCCGGATATGTGTTAATAGTTTTAGAAACACCGTATATTAGGCCAAGCAATTGGTGGGTCAAAAGTACCGGAGTTTTGAAATTTGGCAGTTAAGTAGATATGTATGACCTTAACCACATACATGATTTGCGACCTTGGCAAGCCGCCGCTAGCGCCGCCGTATTGTAAAAATGGCCTCCACAAACAGTGTTTGGGCCATATTTATCTTACTGTACCTACCTCTTATTGAAAAAACTGTTATTAGAAGAATTGTAGACACAAGTACAAGTTTCGTGAATGTTTTTTTTTGTACAATCAATATTTAAATTATATTTCATCAATATAAAAGAAGGAAAATACAGTGAGATTGTACATATTCGTTATTGACAGCGTGATTGATAATGGCCTGTTATTGTCTACATACTCAGTAAAGACTCGTTTTCACACCACTTGAGGTAGAGTACCTGGCGCTCTTATTTTATCGTGATTTCCCTAGTAGGCCTAATCCAGATTTACATAATATAATTAATAAAGAGTTATTGATATCTTTTTTTTTTCATTCTGTAGATGAAGCAAGTATGGTTACGTCTACAGTAGCTGTGTACATATTTGCCATGTCTTCTGTTCCATCTTCTGTGTCTTCGTCTTCAGAGTCATTTAGAATTTTAGTAACGTTATCACAAGAATTTCCGTTAACAGTACATGCAAATGACTGAGCAATTTAACCCCGCCTTTTTGCAGCTATAAGCGAAGACGCATCCTTTTTTGAACTTGCAAGAAATGAAGCAAGGTTAAACTAACTTTTTGTAGTCGATCTTGTGAACTGCTGGTAACGTATAAAATGGGATACCTACTGCTACTGCAGTTGCATCGGCGTTTGCGTTTTCTTCCTTTGGATACTTACCTATTTCATTTAACTCAGGGAATTTCATTATCACCTTAAAAAATTTGTTTTTACTTTGATAAAAAAAAATGGCAGATGTAGTGTCACAACCACTGAAGGCGTGTTAAAACGATATATTGTCCGCAATTTCTGGTTTCCTGGACTAAGCTACTGGGACTAAAACTACAAGAAGGTCAATGTCTTCCCCTACGATAAACGCAGAGTTAAATTATGACGATGCGGTTACTGCGGTCGTTACAATTAACGTGTCAGCGTCTTCTACGGCCTGATGAACGGTGAAGTTGGATTCCCTAAACTTCTCTATAAGCATGGTGATAAGACGACTCTTGTTGTGTTCCTTGGCCAGAAATCTGGCTTGAGAATATATCGCGATCATCGATTCATCGAAAATTATATCCGCAGATGTTTGCTTTTTAGATCGCCGGAGACGTTGTGCACTTTTAGTGTTTTTATTTGTTGCATCAGCTGGATACCCATCAAATATAAAATTGAATTTGAACTCTAGTGTTTTGTCGCATATTTTATGTAATGTGTGCAAATAGCAGCAAAAGATACAGATAAGATTACACTGCGATACAACCTTGTGAAGCAGAAATCCTCCATCAATAATATGATTCCTGCTTCCAAATTGCGTATCGCTCGAAAGTAGTGTAAAAGCTTTATGCAATGATGATTTTTGTGCATTCTCTCATTCCTTCCTTGGAGCAAGTTCGTATTGAAGGTATTGTTGTAACTCTTCCTTTGATTTTTTCCAATGCACAGTGGATCAACAGGAAGAGCTACTTCATCAATTGTAATGCTGTTCTTGACAACCTCCAGGGGAATGACTCTGTATTTATGTTTAAATTTAACAATTATATCAATTATATTTGTAATTCCAATAGTGCCAATATCTTAAGCATTGTAGCAGTTAATGCGTTAGTCTCCAAACAACTCCAGTATTTATTTAAAGCCACAAAAAATTCTAATGCTGACGGCAGTATATCTGGTGATACCGCATTTATATTTGTCAAGTCTATTGTAGCGGCTTTTTTAAGCCTGAATTATTTTTCCTCTCGAAAGCTGCCAAATGAACTGGCCCATATCTCCCTACGACTGTTACTGAAGCCATTCCAATATTTTGATCCGAAATAATGGCGGTTTTCGGCGTAATACAGTGAATACCTCCCAATGCATGACATGTGCTTGAACCATCCAAAAAATTAGTGTTGAAATCAGCATTGTCAAATACGAACTATGAAAATGCAAATTTTATATTTTATTTAGGTCATAAACTTGTACCAGTCTACAAAGTTTCAAAACTTCGGTATTTTTTTCCAGGATTGCTTGGCTTATAATAGTATATGCATGTTATTATACCATGGAGAAAGACCACAGGACAAATACGTTGTTTACATTTTTACCCTGATAAGTTAACGTAATCTCCCGCAATAACAAGCTGATATATTTATCTAAACATTTGTTAGCATTGGAAGTCGGGCAGGACCGGTTTCACATTCATTTTAGCCGATATTATCTACCTTTGAATTTTCATAATTCTTTCGTCGATTCTGTAAAAAGTAAACCCGGACCAAAACCGAAACAGCATAATTTTTTTTACGAGCATACAAAAAGAACCACTTTCCCGTACGCATTTGAGTGTAGAACTATGCACTTTTTCTTACCTAATGCGGCAACGTAATTTAAGAATAATGCTGATTTAGGCACAGATATGAAGATTTTCCGAACTTAACAAAATATGTCATTTCTTGTGGTCTAGTTTAAATATTCTATGTTGAAGAGATGGTATGAAAATCAGAAAGAATCTGAACATGAGTAAGCAAAACCTAAACTCATTTCATATCTCAAGAAGTAAAAATGTAAGATATGCAAGTTTGCGTTAGCCCAACACTACACAGGCGATTTTTTGCCTATTTTAAAAAAAACTATGTTCAGTGCGCAGGACATACGGAGATAACATATGAAATTACTTCCGGGCTGGAAATCTACATTACTGGTGATCGAGGATTACCTGGAACCTGTCACTACAAGGAAAACGGACAACAAGATAACCGCCTTTAAAAGAAAATTTGATTTTTGGATTACTTGTTGTAAGAGAGAAATAGAAAGCTTTTCATTGCTAAGTGAGTTCCTTAGTAACTTTAGTCTTAGTGATACAGAAATATTTCAAAATGAAACATTTGTTCGATTGGTGCAATATCTCAATGATCTGCAAGTGACTTTTGAATCTTACTTTCCTGAAGAACAGAATACGAAACTGAAAATAAACTCATGGATTCAAAACCCTTTTTCATCCAAATTGCAGAAGCCTGAAAATATGTCAATTCAGATCTATGAATTATTTTTAGAAATGACATCGCACACAAACATGGAATCATTGTTCAAAACAATTTGACTCTATGATTTTTGGTGCAGGGTTCGTGATGAATATTCACAACTTGCCACAGAGGCTTTGAATGTTCTTCTGCCGTTCCCAACAACGTACCTGTGTGAAACGGGATTTTCAGCATATACAGCTACAAGAACAAAATACCGCAATAGACTGGATGCCGAACCACATGAGAATTCAGCTTTCTTCGATCAAGCCTGACATTACCCAGTTGATGAGGAATAAAACACAATTTCATGCCTCCCATTAAATGAACTTAGTTTTATCATTTGCTTACTAACTTACTACCTACTGCATCTACCTTTTTTTGTATGATTATTAATAAACAATACACATATAACTGGTTGTGCTTTTAGTTTAGGGTTTAAAAATTTAGTTTTTGAAAAGGGTTCCGTCACCAAAAAAGTTTGAGAACCACTGGCTAATGCATTGATCTTATGATACAGTTTTTATCATTTTTCTCAGTTAGTTTTGAAGATAGAGGTATCAAACCTGGTATATTCAAAATCAACAACGAACGGACCATCCGATAAATGAACCATATACAGGGTGTGCCATTTAAAATAATGAAGTTGATGTTTATTTTTTAGACTCGATGGTCAATTGTTTCTCTTTTTAGCAAATTTTTACGATTCAGGTAAAGCCCTAAATCTTTTAAATTTGATATGCTATGCTAACTCTCCAAATAAAGATTTTAGCTATCATTCTAAATATAACCATAAACCCTGTACATGATAATGCTAGATGCTGTTTTTTAGATAAAATAAGTAGTTGTTAATGTTCGTTTTTTTTTTATATGCCTCACGCTCATAGAAAAAAAATGGTGTCCTTACACATGCGGAAAGTATCTTTCACGCACTCGACTGCGGCAGTCGCTTGCGGAAGAGTGTCACAGTTGGCAAGAAAATAGTGTTACGTGTGTTTTGCCATTAATGTCCAAAGAGTTCTGAAATGCTGACATTAAAAACCATAAAACAGTCTCTTGTACCTTGCAATCCGCATTAGCTTTTCCGCTGAATATGTTAAATAATCAAAATTTGTTATTAAGAGCACGACGAAGTTATAAAGACAAAGCACTGGTAGAATAAAAGCAAAAGTTGAAAAAGGTTATCAGAGGCAGATGAATATCGTTTAATTCTAGAATTTGGATGAAGGCAAAATCTCTTATTATTGTGTATATCCCAAAGACATTTTTTTTTGTATATTATGTCTTTGGTATATCCTTCACAACAACGAGCTGAAGTTAGGAAATTATGATATAATTCGCATTTTATATTATTTTTAGTTAGATGGGTGTTTTCTCTAGTTTCTTGATATTTTGTTCTATTAGGCAATTTATATTTTATATCTACGAATTGTATATACAATTGCGTTATTTTATAAATCGTTTTAAATAACGTATGTACGTCAATTCTAAACAAAATACTAGCTAATTATGGTATATATAATAATTAGTAACACGAAAATATTCAACCGTATCTCCCGTCGGGCAAAAACAGTTTGAATAGGTTAATACCTAGTTAATAGGTATTGTATTATTTAATAATGAGTTAAAGCTCTTGTTTTTGTACACAGAGGATTTAATTATGACATATTGTAAAATGTAGATAACTGCATGTACACTTATTTCATTTTCCATTTTTTTCGTGGAAAATATCACTTTTTGCATTAAAGAGTGATACGGTCAGTTGAAACGTTTACATTTATTTTGTAACCACAATTTGACAATTCCACTCTGTCCGCAAATTAACTTATGGTTCTCTTGGGTTAGTACCGGTTATTTGTTTTTTTTTCAATCACTTGACTGTGGGGCTAATCTCGATTAATCATGTCTTACAGCGCCGGACCGTGACCTTTTGGGGCCCTGGGCTAACAATATTTGGGGGGCCCCCTTAAATAATTAAAATATATGCCGTGTTCCTAAAAAAAATTATGCGAAAAAATGTAAAATACTCGAAACATAAGTTTTTTTATTTCACGATTTAAATACGTTATAAACTTAGGTAAAAGTATTAATTAATTAATTATTACCTTCTTAATTTTTGGCGAATAAAAAATTAAAGCCACAAATTATTAACTTAAACATAATTTAAACAAAACAGAGTATTAATAAATGAACACAATAAATATCAACAATAATATAATTTATAAAAAAAGTTTTCTACACTTTTATGCTGAAAACTCTTATTTGCTCATCACATTTTAAGTCTTTTCTTTCTTTTCAAAAATTAAATTGAACATATCACTACAAGTATAGGACTCTAGCTCAGTTTGTTTTAAATAAGTTTTGAACCATGCTCATTAATTTACTAAATGTTGATCTACGTCATCTGAATAGTAATCAATAACAGCGCGTATACTCTCCAGGTCGATGTTGTCCTTACTTTGATCTTTCAGATCCATCAAAAATTTAAATCTCCTACTATATTCTGCATATACTTGATCTCTTCTATTTAAATCTGGGATTAGCTTATCTAATGCAACAATAAGAGTGTCTTCTAATTTTTTCTGCTCCATACACAACTTTTCTCTCGATTTATCTGCAAACTTTGAATTAATCCGTCTCTTGTTTACATCTTTTGATGTCTTATATTGCTTATAAACGCTTTTAATGACATAATTAACTTGTTGCAATCAATCAATCAAAATATACTTTATTGTCGGAAAACCTTCACATATGTACAAACCAGGGATTCGTAATTATTTGTTACCTGAATTAAATCTTCCTAAAATTTAATGTCTCTCAGTCTCATTGTCACTAAATGTCTTAAGAATATTTATGATATTACCATCTATGTTGTGGTTCGGAACCTTCGGTAAAATGCATTAAAACGGAGTTTTATCCACAATACCGAAACAGAACTATTGCACTCGACGAGCGTTTCACTATCCATGTTAGCATCATCAGGGGATGATTAAAACACAAGCTTTAATCATTAAATGATTAAAACTCAAACAGTTTAGAATTATTTTGCTCCACTTTAAATAATTATAGATCTTCCGTTATTTGCTTAATTATCATCCATTATTTGCTTAAAAACCCTTACTTAAAAAAAGGATTTATTACAAAAATCAAGACCATTTTACTTTTATCCATAATTATTTATTCGCGGGAAATCTTCATAATCCACATAACTACTTAGAGTAAATCGCGATGTTTTCAATCATTGAAAATACTTAAATCTTTTATTAATACAAAAAAAAAACATAGCCTTAATCGAGTGGCCTCAATATTTTCCTACTTAAATAATTTAGAAATGTGTATTGGTACTTAACTTACTTTTTACTTGAAACTTGAATAAACAGGTAGGTCTAGGTATCTTTTAGTTTCAGATATTATGCACAAGGCACAGACCTCACTAAATCAGTATATTACCGTTGATTGATCAACGATATTACATTATGGCAACTTGAATTTATTATTGCACAAATAAAAGGCTACATAAATAGGGCCTCGTTTTAACCAATCTGGAAAATTAAAAAATAAAATTAATTTGATATGGTATTTGGATTTCTTATTTTTGTTTTGTATTTTTTTATTGGTTTATTATTTTATTGATTGTTTGCACATTTTTATCTTAACGGGAAACGGGGGCCCCTAGAACTCGGGGGCCCTGGGCTGCAGCCCATTAAGCCCATACATAGATCCGGCCTTGATGTCTTATGAAAAAAAATATATGGTCAGACAGAATATTATAATAGATCATGAAAAACTAAGATAGAAATTTGCAATACAATTATGTTAAGTCTTTTAGATTCTGTAGTTCCTCGTATCAGCTGAACTTATGTATGGGGTTTGCCATATAAAATATATCTAAAACTTCAACCTGAATCAATTTTTTTTTCGATCTGCATATTACATCTTTCATATCTAGATGATAATCCTTCAGTTGTTGTCTTTATTGCCGTAACTTTTTAGCTCGTTTAACGGTAATCCGGCACTGTATGAAAATAGGTTGTAAGTTGACTTTAGAAGGCTTTTAAAAATGAAATGTATCATTCTAGGAAGGGTTATTTTCTCATATTCACGCTGACGTCATCGAAATTTGAATTTTATTTGGAAATTATTTCTTATCCTTCAAAATGTCATTATGTGTTCTACAAATAAACGCAATATGCATATTTGTGTGAAATTGATATCCTAGCAGATCCGATACTTATTTATTCCGGGCGCGAGTTCAACATTCAGTTATAAAAAAGGTCCTAGCTTTATTTACTGATTGGGCAAAATACATATTATATTATATATTTTTCGCTTACATTTTGAATATAATTCAATCAACAAGTTTGTCGTTTTTTGGGATTAGTGTGTGAGTCGGTATTTATTTAGAAATAGTTAGACAATGCGGCAACAACAAAATAATTCACGTAAAGTTGCATTATAAATATCTAAGATAAAATAATTTTAATCTTGTTGCAAACGAGTTCTGAGAAATAAGGCTTAAAAGATTTACGAGGTCACATTACCTTAAAGTCCCCATGACAAAATGAAAATAAATACCAAATTGCTCATGATTAAATAGTGGAAATATAATGTTTCGCATAGTGATATTTATATATTTTTTTATAGCAAATCAACAACCGTTTATCAAATGATGTGAAGAAAGCAAGAAATATTAAAATATTTAGACAAAAATGTAGGGCATTCCGTGTGCGCAACACGAATATGCAATAGACAATTTATGTTTAGGTATATGGTATGGTAGGGTATGGTGTAGTAGAGGGGCGCTCGGCAAGATTTGCCCTTCAACACGTCGACCGCAATTGATTTTTTGTGTACACGAAAATTTCTGTCCCTTTCGAGAACCTCAGAATATTTCGAGGGTCTAGCTTTAGTAGATCTCCAGGTGCCACAAGGACATTTTCGAGATGCCTCAGCCTTTGCCGAGTCAGTGCCTGATATTCGCAGAGTAGGTGCTCTAACGTTTCAGCCAGAATAGTTCACGCCTGCAAAAGGCAGTCTGTGCACCATTCCGTGCGAGCTGGTCAACGGCTTCGTTGCCTTCCACACTCTCGTGCCCTGGTACTCACATTAGGGTAAGTCTGTTGCTGTTTGCCAGTTGATCTGCAATCCCCCGGGAGTTGATTCTGCTATCTGCTAGAGCTTTTAAGGGTGCTTCACTATCTGATAGGATATAGATCTTTGCACCCCTTAGACTTTTTTTTTGACACATTCAGAGATGGTTATATTGATAGCATTTAGTTCTGCTTGAAAGATGGTGGGAGCGTTTTCTAAAGGTGTAGTGATTCGACACCTAGGTTCGTAAACTCCGGATCCCACTCCTTCTTTCATCTTTGATTCATCTCTGTATCAGACAAATGATCCCCTGTCTAGTTGTTTTAATCTTTCCCTTGCGGTCTTCAATTACCACTTCAAAGGAGCGATCAAAATGGAGTGTTGTTTCCATTGTATCAGTTGGTTTAGGTTGGGTTAGATTGGCCAGCCTCTATCTGGATGTCCTTCAGAAGTTGAAGGTGACTAGTCAGGTTTCCTGACTTCAGCTTTTGTGTCTGAGTGACTCTTGTGCACTGGTCCAGTCCTCCTTTTCTATGCATATGTGCAGCGGAAGGAGGTCAAGTAGGGCTTCTAGAGCTGCTGTGGGACACGTTTTCATAGCCCCTGTTATAGTCAGACAGGTGAGCCTTTGTACTCTTGTTAGCTTTCGCTGTGTTGTTATTTCCTTTGTTTTTACCCACCACCCTAAGCAGGCGGAGGGTTTTAGGTCCCATGTTTTATCAAAGTTTCCAGGTTAGTTTCTGGTCAAGAACGATGCCAAGATACTTAACCTTTTTTGACAGCTCTACCGTTGTTCCTCTCAAAGTGGGTGCTTTAAGGTTCATTTTCCTTCTTTTTGTGAATGGGATCACTACGGTTTTGCTTGGGTTGACATTTAGTCCTTCCTGGGTACACCATGTGCTGACAAAGTTGAGTGCACTTTGCATACATTCTGAGGGAACGTTGTCATGCTCACCTCTTATTATTATAACTAGGTCATCTACGTAACCTTGGACTTCAAAGCCTGCTTCAATCAGTCGTACCAGTAAATCGGAACTTGCTTTTCCATCGTTTTAAGAAGGAAAAAGGTTAAGCTAATGTCGCGGTCAGACTTTGGTTCTTCTTGTGATCGTCGCCCTGTCTTTGGTATGAACGCTACCTTAACTCCAGTTTTTGGGAACGTAGCCCAATGCAAAGCTGGCTGTGATTGAATGCGCGGTAGTAGGTGCTCTATACCTTGTAACAAGGCTGGAAAGATTCCATCTACTCCCGAGGATTTATAGGGTTTAAAGCTATGCATCGCAGCATCGCCCATCTGTTTTTTTCGTCAATATTTTGTTGGCTAGACCTTTTACCTTTTTTGTAGGTCGTTGAGCGATTTCAATACGCTCGTCTTCGTGTGCCAGTTCTTCTTTGGCTATTATGCTTGATCCTGGAAAGTGTGTTTCTAGAAGAATCCCTGGACTTTCTTCAGGTATCTCAGCATAGGTGTCTTGGGCTCTATTCTTTAGTAGACCGATTTCATTTGAGTGGTCCTTGGATAACACTTTTTGCAGACGAGTGGACGGTGCTAATTCATCTATCCCTTCACAAAAGGACCTAAATGTTCTTTTGGATCTCCGAAGCTCTTTGTTATACTCGGATAGGGTTTTATGATAGTTATCCCAATTCCCCAGTCTTTTGGCTTCATGAAGGCTTTATTTAGATGCTCTTTGTAGGCAATCCAACCGGTAAGTTTGGGCATTCGGTTGCTAACCATTTTAGTATTTTCAACGGATATGTCAAAGCGAATGTGCATGTGATCGGACATTGAGTGAGTGTCCGAGACTGCCAGCTGATGATGTAATTTGTTATAAATGGGATAGCTAGCGTTATATGTTTAGGTATATAAAATGCATAAAATTGTAAATTAGTGTAACTTTGTTAGCTCATGCTGTTGTGCATAAATTATTACATTATTATTATTATTCCCAAATTATTTGTCAAATTTCTTTTTCTTTAACTGCTTTTATCTCGGCTTCTGTTGTAGAGAACAAAACCGAACTGTCACAATGAATTCTATTCTTTACAGTTAAATAATCGAAATAATTCGATTCATTATTCATCCTGTAATCGAATAATTCAGTGATTCATCCCATCGCTAGTTTCGCAGTTACAATCATTAAACTTTAACGTGTTAATAAACATCAACATGAATGTGTGTGTGTGTGTTTTTTTTAATGAAAATAACACGTTTCGACTGTAATGTTTGGGAAAACGACAGCTTTTAAAATATAAATACCAAACTTTTCGTTCTTAGTTTGTTACCAAAGTTATGAAATTCAAATTATATAATATACCTAATATTTTAATTGTATTGATTCTTCGTGCTCTATTCTTATATAAAAAGGGTACGTATCTTAAGCAATATTTTTTTTTTTTGGGTTAGTTTGGGTCGGTCGTCTGTGTGCCTCTCTCTAAATATAACAATTTTATATTCTACTAACAAAAAAGTAAAGTACTAAATGTTGTATGTAGTAATTGTTTGGTTGAATATTTAAGGTATAAAGATTTAATTTAAAACGTGCAGAACAATTTAAAAATTAATTCAAAGTCAATAAGATACTACAAAAGCGAAAAATTTAGTTTTTGACGCTTTTCGGCCTCTATGTGCCAATAAACGACCACCGAGAGTCTAGAATTCGGCAAGACTGGGAAAACCTTCTACGGCCTCCTCGATGGCCATCTTTATTTGTATAGTACCGACTTCCAAACGACAATCAATAATAGAAACAGGGTTATTTTAACTAAATGTAGAGTGCATTTTTACCAAAAAAAAAATACTACAAAAAGAGCAAAAACAAAGATCTTAGAAAAAAAAGGAAACAAAGGCATTACAAAATGTTTAGGTAATTTATCTGGCTAAACTTACTCTATGGCATTTTTTTTATTGTATTGCATCTGTATTGTTGAATTCTGTGCATTCTAAATTATGAAACAACTTTGTACAAAGTCACAATATGTTTAATTATGTTTGATCTAAATTCTTCCATTTAGTGACTTATTTTCGTTTTTACTTGCTAATTCGTTATTTGTTCCTTCTTATAGTTCAGTTTTCTTCATTCTTCTTGTTGTTTATATCAGTTTCCCTCCATGCTGATCTGGTTCTTTTTGACAACTGTTTTGAGATTTAATAATTTCTTCCACTTCCTTCCTAGTCCATTGCTATAATTCTTCTTGTTACAATCAATCTTCGTACGACTTTCTGCTCTTCTCTTTGACCGCTATGTCTGATGAATATCCACGATTTTTCTTTCTTCGCCTTTAGGAAAGTTTTTTAATTCTTCATATTTTTCTCTTCTGAAAAAAAAAAAACAAAATTACACCTACATATTTGTTTTGTTTGAAAATATTGTAATCTACTAAAATGCATAAGCTACTAAAGAAATATCACCCTGTCTTAAGTTTGAACTTGAACTTGAAAATTGTTATACAGTGTGTCCAAAAAAGTATGCAACATATGGGAAACTTTTTTATTATTGATTTCTCAGAAAATTTTATTCTTGATAAAAGTTGATGCTTGCCCTAAAACTGTAAATGAATATTTCAAATTTTCCGTCCTGCTTTTAGTGCGGGCGCAAATGTCATTTTTCCAAAATCGCGTCAAGAGTAAAGTACCTTAATTTATAAAGATACAGCAAAATCTTTAAGAAAAAGTTCTTCCAAATTAAAAAAGTAATCTAAATATGAAATTTGAGTCAAGTACATTAACTTATAATTTTTCTTTTTTTTTCTCGATTTTTTCTTAAACGTTACGCCACTGGAGAATGTTTTAGTCTTTTGTTATTAGTATACTTGCCAAGTAACTTCAAAATTTATTTAAGATAGGAATTAGTTGCATAATGTTGCAGTTTTTCCAGAGATAATAGCCAGTTTAGGTATCAGTGTGTTGCAAACACATTTTAACACTTTTGATTCAAAATTTTTTCCAGTCAAAATCATAAATAGACCCATTTCTTTTTATTTCATATAAAACAACTAATAATTTATTTATCTTTTGCACCCGATGAGTAAAATATGCCCAAGTATCCTAAAAAACCATATAAAATGTTTGGTCTTGAAGAGTAGGTCATGCATTTGGAATAAAAACATAGCAATAATTTTACTTCGCTCTGACATATGAAATTAATTATTATTGAGCCAGTCGTTCCAATTGTATTTTGTAATAATTATTGTGGACAAGTATTTTGGACCAAAGTTGTTTTGCAACACACTGAGACCTAAACTGGCTCTGTAAAAACTGAAACATTATGCAACTATGTAATTAATGTCTACTTTAAATAAATTTTGAAGTTGCTTGTCAAGTATACTAATAACAAAAAAACAAAGCATTCACCGATGGCGTAACGTTTGAGAAAAAAATCGAGAAAAAGAAGGGAAAATAAAAATTGATGTACTTAACTCAAATTTCATATTTAGATTACCTTTTTAATTTGGAAGAATTTTTCCTTATAAGATTTTGCTGTATCTTTATAAATTAAGGTACTTTACTCTTGACGCGATTTCGGAAAAATGACATTTGCGTCCGCAGTAAAAGCATTACGTAAAATTTGAAATACTCATTTACTGTTTTAGGGTAAGCACCAACTTTTATGAAGAATAAATTTTTCTGAGAATCCAATAATAAAGAAGTTTCTCATATGTTGCATACTTTTTTGGACACACTGTATAAACATTAAAGGCAAACTATAAACAACGCGAGCAATCAACGGGAGCGATTTTCAACCTTAAGCATGCAATGATCATCACTTTTTTAATATTAATACGCTACCGAACCTTCAGTTCTTGAGACTTTGGTCTCACCTCCAGCTCCCAGGTTAGTATTTGACGACTGCCTTCGGGTTCTATCCGCTCTTAAAGTTACCTATACAGCTGCTTTAGGTTCTACTCCATTCCTTACCAAACTTGGCACCGGTTAGTCACTTGACTGCTAGGACCAGGGGTTTCACAACCACCATATTAAAGTCAAGACAAGAAGTTTGTCAGAGTTCTGAGAAAGACTTAAGAAAAACTATAAATTATAAGACCGTAAACAAAGACCTATAAACAGTACCTCAAATCGAGAAAACATGCTCACCGTAGTAATCGGGTATAATAGAATCTCGTTTTTCTGACCAATAATCATTGTTCAAGTTTTATCGTTAATACATTGTTATTGTTATAAACTAAAGGTGATTACTCTATCATCTCTTCTTACCAGACGTCTCGGTCCCGGCCTTTGAAACTTATTCTTTTAAAAAACGCGCTACCCCCTAAACTATTCGTGACAATATGGCTGAAAAAAGGGTTTCGGTACCGATATAATAATTGCCTGACAGGCGTTGCCAGTGGCGGGATGAGACGGGCCAATTCCTGGAAACATCTGCCGTAAAAGTATCTGTAAAACAGGGACATCTCGGCCATGTGTCTGCGGTGTTTTAGACTATCTAGATTTGGGGTCAACTCCGCGTCGCCGACGAGACGCACAACTCCCTTCTGAATATGGAATCCAGCAGCTTTAAGGTGTGCTTTGATGCGGCACCCCAGATCTGTGAGCAATATTCTAAGCACGGTTTTACTTGCCGTTTGTAGAGCAAGAGCAACTGCTGCGGTGTATACAGTTTTTTTTGTTGCGAAATAACGCACCAAGCTTCTGGGAAGCTGATTTTGTGATGCTAGCAACGTGGTCATGCCAGGACATATTGCAGTTGACCGAGACACTCAGTCCGATTGACGAGGATGAAGAAATGATCGATCCTGCCATAATGATGTAAGAGCCCGCCGTATTGGCCCTCTTGGTAAACGTGGCTGCTTGGGTCTTTGCTGCATTGAACTGAACCAAATTTCTGTCGCCCCAAGCTTGAACTTTCTCCAGGTCTTGATTAATTGCTGTAATCTTCTCCTGCCTGCGGTGATAAGTCTCAGCCGCTGGTAAAGGTTTTTCTGATCTAAATTGGGAGACAAAAGCACACACCGGTTTTTTTTTAATTATTCCTGTTTCCGGCTATTTAACCTTACAATTATTAGGAAATGAATTGTTTTACTAAAATGAACAGTTTTACGTCCAAATACAAAAAACAAACATTAAAAAAATATAAAAATAATGTGATTTTGCAAGAAGCTTTAAAACGTGCACTTATTTAACAGGCACCTGTTGTCAAGAAATTATTGTAGGAATAGTATCGGCCACAATGCATGGCTCTAGAACTATGGGTGCGGTGAGGGGACTGGCCGAAAAGTAGAAAATCTTTTGTGGACCATATTTACGAAATTAAAAAAAGTTGCCTACAAGAGGATATATGCATATGGCCGGCTGACTAGCGCATTCTTTCAAAATGAACCCCTGCTCCCCCTACAGGCAATTTAACTTTTTGCACTTCCTATTTTTATTATTAATACATTTCTGATTCAGTTACCTTATTATTAACAATGCAAGATAAAACTTTGCTTTATATAATAAGCTGACCGTTATTTTTTCTTGGCTGATAGCATGGCTCAGCGGCGTACTGCAAGATCTTTTTTAATTTTTCTCAGAGAGGATCTGACAAAACCCAAACTAATCCACGTTTTTTAATTTTTCCATCTTATCCATCTTATAAGACAAATCAGCTCCCGAAGTTCTGGATACGTATTATAATTGACATCCGTAGAAAGAACAAGGAATTGAAAATAAACCCTTCCAAGACGATGTGCTTATTTACTTATAAGTGATTTAAATTAGCACGCTTTTTATTCGGTAAGTGTATAGGTCTTTCTTTAACCAGTATTTGTCCACTCCTGAACGTAGGTATCTCGCAGTTTTTTCTATTCTGGGCTATTCGTACCACCGACCTCCATTATATTCGTACCCACTGTTTACCACCTACGTTTCTGATGTCGTGCACCCATCTTTTTTGGGAGGTATAAACATAATTATCCATCAGTTCGAATATCCAACAGGTCCTCTTACGGCGAACATACAAACATAATCATACTTTTGTGATTGGGCGTTTAATTGGTGTTGAATTGTTGATTAAAAAATATCGATGATTGAATTTACTAATTACTAATTTATTGTCGTTAATTCAAAATTATTTGATACACGGGTTCTTGCTTATTTGTCGAGTTTGTATCAGCGGTTCCCTTCTTCCCCGCGTCACTGCAGCTGTTGCTATCGGTGATGAATTTTGCAGTACGCAAAAACACAGGGACGGAGTAAAGGCACACTTGTCGAATTATTGTCAAATATGCTTGGACAATGGACAATTGGGTTATACGTACCTAGTTTGGTTGCTAATACCTAAAATTGAGTTTTCCCTGAAATTGTAAAATTTCATTTTGGTTGTTGTTGGTCGTCAGGCGTCAAGCGCTGCTGATTTCATTGTTAAACTAAATTGTCACGACTAGGGCTTATCGTGGGAACGTGAACGTGCATACGTTAACGTGCAATCATGAAAACAATAACATTATTTTTATTTACAAGGTCAGCATGCTTGTGCTTAAGCTATATTATACACTCGATAATAAATAAGTAGTGTTTGTATTATTTTCTGCTACAGCTTCAACTCCAATGCACTTTTCACATCATTGACGTTTCGGCCTCCTTGGCCAATTACTTCTAAGACGCTACCAATTTGGATCTGAAAGTCACGGCTGAAAGTTGGATTTTACATAATATAAATGAACGTAATACGATTAAAAATGTTTTCGTGTCTAGCTTGGTGCTAGCCCTAACCAATTTGTATTCAGCTGTGTAAAATACAAGATTAATTTGGAAATTAGATGTTGAAACCAATAACCAAAGTGCACGCGTTCTCCTAGATATCAATCAATAATAGAAACACATCTCAAGTATTAAGGGGCAAAAGTTAAATGCGTTTAGTTAAATTTTGGACTCGATATATGGCCTGGTCATATATAGATTATTACGTTTTATAGTCAATATTTTAGCTTTTTTTTTAATTAATGAGCTATCACGTTTACAAACAATTTATAATTTGTTTACAGCATTAGTTTGCCCATGCAGAATTTTTGCCTCGCCGATTATGAAACTGTTTTGCGGTAGTTTCTAAAAAAAATGTAATTTAGGATTTATTTGTAGGAGGAATTTCCATGCAAAAATGAACCTCTATTCCCCCTACACAAATTGGTGGGGCTAGTTTAATTTTTTGTCAAAAAGTATTTTTTTTTAATGTGCTTAATTTTACTACTTTTGCTTGAAAGTAATCGTTAAACAGTCGTTTTGCATCCATAATTACACGTATATTCTCTAGGCCTCCATTGTAGGACTTTGATTCTGCATCTTCCATCCAGTATCCTGTCAACAACACCTCTACAAGTGGGTATTGATCCTGTCCAGCAGTCCAGCCCACTTCCAATAATCCCCTCTCCACAGCATCCTTTATCCTATTTATAGTTTTCTTTGTGACAGTCGAAGTTTCTGCTCTATAGGTAAGCACAGGAAGGACACACAGGTCGTAAATCTATTTATTTATAAAGCGTAAAGGTATTTTAGATTTAAAAGGTGCCTGTGTTTTTCAAAACCCGTCTAAGCTTAACTTATTTTTTAATCGTACCAGCCGAGTTGAATTTTGTGGTTCAGATCCTTGTAAGACTTCCGTGTTGCATCATGGAACATTTTACTTTAAAAATAGTATATTATGATATAAGTGTATAAGAGGGCCTTTAAAGCACGCGCGACATATTTCAAAACACGACGCGCAGCGGAGTGTTTTGTAAGTCGCAAGGGCTTTAAAGGCCTCTTAAACACGTATATCATACGCTATTTTTTATTACGAATGCATCATATTCTCAAAAATGTTTTACTTTTTTGAGTTACGTACTTACTATTTAGAATAATGCAATGTTGTTTTTAAATGTGTTCCTTCGTTTTGACATATAGTAATTTAAACGGCAGGTAAATATCTAGGTAAAAAAGGTAGATCAAATATTTCTATAGCAACCTTTAAGAATGTAGGCGCATCATAAACATCATTTTAAGCACGCTGCAGCGTGCGATAATCGTTGATTATGATGCATGCGTAATAAAAAAATAATTATGTCGTCGGCAATCCGTAGGTTATTCACCACATCCATTCAGTTGATTTCCAAATATTTTCTAATTGCTTCCATTTTTTTTGTTTTTTCCAGTTTCTCCCAAAGAATTAAATAGCTTGAGTGAAATGGTATTTATTTGTTTACTTGGCTAACGGATTTTTAACAGCTTTAAGGCTTTTTAGGCTCTATCAGACATAGTTTAATTTGAAAAAAATGGTTGTAAAAATAGGTAAACGAGAACATTTTCCGAATTAAATGAATAACTTTATTATGCTATCAAGCAATGAAACAAGTTTTTTGATAAAAAATTAAATTATGCAAAACATGAGTTTAAAAAAATATTTTATTTAATTTTCATTTCGCTCATCCTTGAAATCCTCATAAAGTGGATGGATATATTCCAAACAAATCTATTTGCAACACATTCGTGTTCGATTCTGAATCTTCATCAGCTCCCTCTTCCTTCTTGATGTAGTTTTTGCAGACGCTAAAGTTCTTTCAATTAATATGAATACATTTATAGAAAATTTAACACAACCTAAACCAAAAATAATTAAAATGTCAATAAAACATTATTCCGCGAAAATTCGAGGAATCGTGAAGTTAAATAAATACTAAATACTCTTTATTCATACGTATGCCATAGTAATATGGATGTACATGTCATGGAGTGCCCAGAAGAGCAACAAAATCATTAGAGCAAACAAACAATTTGATAGAGAATTCAGTTAAAAAAAAGTTTTAGAAGGTGAACATTAAAACCTAAGAACTAATATTAATCTAAGAACTATCAGATCATAAAAACAGTAATTAAACAAAATAAGGCAAAATAAAATATTGTATATAACAAAATACAAACATAAAATACTGGAGTGGAGAGGTGTGTATACCAGTTCACAGTTTATATTTACACCACTTCTACAAGCTAAGGGAAGTCGGACATATATTCAGATATGGTGTAATATGAACCAACCAGCAAAATGTCCTTTACTTTATTTTTAAATTTAGGAAATGAAAGATTTTTAACATCAGATGGCAACCTGTTGAAGAGCTTCTTCCTTGCATACAGGGGTAACTTCAAATTTACTAGATCGATGAGTGTCCAAACAAAATATGTCTCTAGACCGAGTGGGATATTCATGAAAACTGTGTCCTCTTTGGTAGTTACTTTGGTTTTTTTGAATGAACATCAGTACCTTAAATAATATGTAAATACAAGGAAAAGTCAGTATTCTGTACTTGACAAAATAAGGTCTGCATGTTGATCTGCAGTCGATGTTAAACAACAGTTTAGCTACATAATAACATGAAATGCCCATGATAATGTGTCATCCAGGTGAGGGCCCAGAAATTTTGTTGTATTGCTATGTTTAATTATCGATTCATTTTCAACTATAGGAACATTTTTACGACCTCTAAAGTGCATATAGACAGTCTTTTCCATGTTGAGAATTAAGTTGTTGCGCCCGCACCAATGACTGAATTCCTCAGTCACAACTTGGACTGCCTGTCGTAACTCACAGCGATCATTCGCCGACACCATCACTGTGGTATCGTCTGCAAACATGGTTACTTCACCAATGCTCAGACCGTCAGCACCTTAATTGAGAAACAACAGAAACAGTAGAGGCCCCAGCACCGACCTCTGAGGCACCCCCACATCCACGTCATACAGATCTGACATACTTTCACCAATCTTCACATATGATTTCCTATCAGTAAGGTATGAGGCCAGCAGATCAAGAATTGGTCCCCGCATACCGCTTGCATGTAATTTAATGAGAGAAAGTTTATATCAATGGTATCAAACGCCCGAGACAGATCGAAGAAAAGCGCAGCAACCCGCCTCCTCTGTCAAGGTTGAGGAGATTTGACCCCAGGAAGTCGGCAGCAGTTTCGGTCGATCTACCCGTGCGGAAACCATGTTGTACCTCACTAAGAATCTAAAATTTATTAATGAAATCAATCACTCTGGAATAAATGATTTTTCCAAAAACCTTAGATATCACAATCAAAACAGTAATTGGCCTATAGTTGTCAACGTTTGTAGGATCATTTTTCGACACCTATTTTTAACTGGGAGGGGAAGGCCCCTTGCGTGTACATTAAGTTTGATAGATAAGCTAAAGGAGTCGATAATTCACTCTTTATGGCCTTTAATATTTTGAGGGGAATGTTATCAGCACCGGTGTTATTTTTGGGCTTTAAGCTCAGTATAGTCTCAATTATTTCACCGGGCTCCACCGTGTTCCAGATGAAGCTATTTAGAATCTGCTTTGCCGGCAAAGTGCATTTGTCTGATAATGTATCACCAAATTTATTAGATAAGGATATCTGTGCAATTGATGCGAAACAGTTACTAAATGCATTAGCTACCTTGTTGTCATCAAGTAGGCTACCATCTACTTTTACAGTGATATCATGTCTCCTTGACTTTCCCAAAGTGTGATTAACAATCTTCCAGATATCCTTTTGTTTATTTTGGCTGTTGGAGATTATGCTTCCAAAATAATTGCTTTTGGTTTGTTTAATCAAGTTACCATGTTTGTTCTTCTCGATTTTGTAAAGAGCAGAAAAGTTAACATTACTAGTTTGCTTTAGCAACCAAAACATATTTTTTAAGTCTTTGCTGCTTTTGACTATTTCAGGGGTGACCCATTTGTTATTATATTCAGGTTTTTTCTTGTTTTTTTGTTTTTATTGGGACATTAGCTTCAATAACCCAGCTCAATGTAGTGATAAACTCACTGTAAACTTGGTCGACACTCATTCCTGCAATGTACATGTCACTGAAATCAACATTTGAGGTGAAAGACTGAAGCATAGTGAGGTTAAAAGGTGTCAGACTTCTGTACTGATAATATTCTGGATGTGTTTCATTTATGTTATAGGGGGTTAGGTTAAAGCTACATGACATGGCAAGGTGATCACCAATATTGCCCTGTATGACTAGTGGAAAACTCACCAACATTAATATTTGTGACTATGTGATCAATTTTTGTTTGAGACAATACGTTTTTGGTATTGTTTAACTGAATTCTAGTGGGCTCTGTAGAAGTCACTTGAAGATTAAATCAGATCTAAGAGAAGAAGCTTGTCCATTGAGTTTGTAAGTACACTACAATGGGGGAGTTCAGTCCATATAAGGCAGGAGGGCCGGATGGAATTATACCCATGATGCTGCAGGCGGGCCTTGACACGTTACTCCCTTACTTAAAGAGAGTATTCGAGGCCAGCATAGCACTAGGGTACGTTCCACAAGCTTGGAGAGCAGCGGATGTCGTTTTCATCCCCAAGGCAGGGAAGAGAGACTATTCCCATCCCAAGTCATTTAGGCCTATAAGTCTAACTTCATTTCTAATGAAGACAATGGAAAAAATCATTGACAGGTTCATCATGGAAGAGATCTTAACTGATTCTCCTCTACATGATAATCAGCACGCCTACAGAAGGGGGAAGTCGACTGAAACGGCTCTCCATTCTGTAGTTAGAAGGGCTGAAAAGGCAATAGAAAACAAAGAAATGGCGCTAGCGCTATTCTTTGACGTAGAAGGAGCTTTCGATAAGGCTAAAACGAAAACTATCTGTCAAGCCCTCCAGGCCAAGAGAACACCAGTTCATTTGGTCAAGTGGGTAAAAATGGCACTGGAAGACCGAAAGATCAGCGCCACGCTGGGAGAAGTTCGCGTCGAGGCCGGGGTAAGAGGGGGTTGCCCACAAGGCAGCTGCCTCTCGCCACATTTGTGGTGCCTGGTGATGGACAGCCTCCTGAGAAGGTTAAATCTTGAGGGATTCTACGCACAAGCATATGCTGACGACGGGCTAGTAATGATCACGGGCAAGTTCGTGAGAACGGTCTGCGAGCGTATGCAGGTGGCGTGTCGGATAGTTCAAGGTTGGTGTGAGGAGAATGGTCTCTCAGTAAACCCAGGGAAGACCGAACTCATTCTCTTCACAAGGAAACGAAATCTAGCAGGTTTTATACATCCCATACTCTACCAGACGAGACTGAGCCTAAGACAGTAAATTGACGTGGAAGGCACACGTTGAACAGGTGGTGAATAAGACAACCGCGATTATGTGGTAACTAGGGAGAACGGTAGGTAGGAAGTGGGGTTTAAAACCTTACATCCTCCAGTGGCTGTACACTGCTGTGATAAGACCGAGGATTTCCTACGGATCCGTGGTCTGGTGGCCAGCGGTGGCCAGAGCCGCTAATGCCCAGAAACTGGCCAGACTGCAAAGGCTGGCTTGTTTGGGTATTACCGGAGCATTGAGAACCACTCCCGGAGCAGCACTGAACATCATCCTGGGGCTGCCGGACCTCCCGATCTGGATTGAGAGAGAGGCAATGGCGGCTCACAAAAGGATGATCGACAGTGGCCTATGGCGAACGGACTACACAGGGAAAGGCCATACGACTATTGCCGCCAAAATGAGTAGGGATCTACCCATCATTGCGACCAAAGGCAATATTCCAGATGGCAGATTAAGACTGAGAAGGAATTTCCAAGTGGAATTTCCATCAAGGGAAGAGTGGCTGTCAGGCCAGGTACGTACGCCGAGCGGCGCACACGCATGGTACACTGACGGCTCATGGATGGCTAATACACAGTCATCCGGAGCCGGTGTATACCTAGACAACACTAAATCAGGAGAAAGCACTTCGCTGGGGAGATATGCCACTGTTTTCCAGGCGGAGGTGTTTGCTATTTTGGAAGTAGCAACCAAGGCGGAAGTAACAGAAGGTGTAGAGAGTATATATATTTACTCGGACAGTCAAGCCGCTCTAAGGGCGATCCAAAAACCCAGGGCAAGCTGTAAGCTAGTTCAGGAATGTAGAGACGCCCTAGACAGATTGGCTGTGCACAAGGAAGTAAGACTCAGATGGGTTCCAGGGCACAGTGGCATCGAGGGCAACGAACGGGCCGATGAATTGGCCAGACAAGGCTCAATGAGCCACCTCGTCGGTCCAGAACCTGGTCTGGGCTTAAGTAAAAGGCAAATCTCTCAGGAACTAAATAACTGGGCCTGGAACAAGACAAAGCACAATTGGAGAGGAAAAGAAGGATGCAGACAAGCCAAGGAAATGATTCCAAATCCTGACGGATCCAGAGCAAGGCGACTGCTAAAAAAGAGCTGAGAGGACATCAGGAACTTGGTAGGTATTCTGACTGGGCATGGAAGCCTAAACAGACATCTGCACCTTATCGGCGTGAGGGACAGCCCACTCTGCCTGAACTGCGGGACAGGGGAGGAGTCCTCATACCACTATATAGGAATTTGTGATAGGTGGAGTCGCCTAAGGAGGAAGATACTGGGAGCACCAACACTTGCTCGGGAAGATCTAAAGGATCTGGACTGGGAGGACGTCCTCACCTTTATCAAGGTGACGGGCCGTTTCAGTGCGGGCCGGGTGTTGGAAGCAGCCAGGTAGGGGAGGGCGGATCGGGGATGGTGAAAAGGGACTTATAGGCCTACTTACCGGGCTTCGGCCCCCCCACCCTTACTACTACTACAGTAAGTCACTACACAAGAAAATAGGGGTCTTAGCTTTGCAGAGTCTTTCTAAAATGCCTTGGCATTTGGTAAGAAAGGTAGACATTTTGCCGGTGGGTGGTCTATAAATACAAATTATGCTTATCTAGATATTACCAATGATTGCTACACATGCACAAACTTCAATATGAAGTTCTTCGGTAAATATATTACAATTTATAGTTTTTGTTGTTATGTTCTGACTTACGTATATTACTGAGCCCCCATGTATGGAGTTTTTCCTGCAGAAGCTGGTGGCTAGTTCGTAGTCACCGAAATCAGCCACATGAATAGTGTCCTCATCACACCAGTGCTCTGTTAAGCAGATAATACTAGGGTTGTCATTTCAAGACTGTCAAATCTGTTTGAGATGCCTTGGACATTTATGCAGCATAAATTCATTTGTTTATTTATCCTGCTATCCCTTTCTTTGAATCTAATCTCAGAAGTTGCGGGCTCCTGTGGGCTTATACGGCTCCATTGTTAGGACCTGTCTGTTCCCGGTTGAATTTATAAGCCTGTTGAGTGATATTTGGTTTCCTTTAGCCGTGGGAACTGTGATTTTATTTATATGTAGGTTCGTTACGCTGTCCTTCAAACCTGGGTGTAGGTTTGCGAAATAAATAGTTTGATATCTCAATTCCAGTTGGCTAGACTTGCGGGTTAAATATTGTCTCAGATATGTCGTTATCTACACCAACTTTAAAACAATTATGAGATCCTCTTCTGTTTGGAACCTGTCCGATACTGAAATCGTGATCCGGACATTTACCAGTTAGATATGTTTGGAGATCCTGGGCGGTATATGAAGTTCTATATTTTGTTACAAAGAACCATACTTTTTCCTTAGCTGCCAAATTCAGATCACAATCTCCAGTTCCAACAATTCTCTTAACGTTGCCAAGCTTTTGAGCATTATTCATTACTGATTGCTGTTTGGCAACTTCAATGGCATGTGATACTTGCTGTTTGGTAACCTTCCCTGTTGGCTTGTGTTTATGAAAAAATCGCCCAATGCATGAATAAAGAACAGTTTTTTTTCGACATTATGTTAGTCTTTATTGCAAGGCCACCTTTTATCACAAATAATAAATATATCGTCATCAGGACTAATTAGTTTAATAATTTTTTGCTTAATGAGAAAAATTACCTTAATGTTTAATAACGGTATTGATAATTTATTTTTTTGTTACAGGAAGTGATTATTTGTGGCAGGGCTTCGCAACACTTCAGACAGCATTGGACATGGCATTCATCGAAAAGGAAAAGGATAAACAGGGAGGGACTGTTCCAGATGTCACCCTACAGGCTTTGGAGTTTCCATATCCTCCCTTTAAGTCAAACGCGGGACTCTCCTCACTTTTTATCCATTATTTACCCTTACTTACGTTATTCAGTTTCATGTTCGTATGTCCTGCGGTATTAAAAAGGGTCGTCGAAGAAAAATATAGTGGAATTAAGGTATAAGAGTGATTCATTCATATATATAATATTACTATACTGATATTGTGTGTTTTTTTTGTAATATTTACTGAATATTGATTAATATTGTCGAATTTTGCTTAACAATTTAAAAAACTAGTCTATACTTATGAAGTAGCTTAAATTTCCAATGAGACCTAACGTGCGTTACAACAACGAAAATTTGGGTTACTTTGTAAGTTAAATTTGTTGGAATATTTGCAAAAATTAATCAAAATATTATTTTCTTAGGCTAATGCCAACACATACAAGATGTTTATGTTTAGTTTTAGAGCACGAAGGCGGCAGTTCGTGATTAACTTATGAATGAAACTGCTGTGTAAGATTATCGGCAGAGGGGCCTGAATATTTTCTTTATGTGTTTATGTTACGTATATAGAGTTAACGAAAAGAGTGAAATTGAAACCTTCCGAGTGCGTTCTTTTAACAAGGAATAAATAATTTTATTTGAAAAGTCATATTCACTATGTGTTATTTTACCCCATAATCCAACAGGTTATGGGCCCAGTATCGAATTGGCTTAATAAAAATCGCGTGGTGCGTAGGACCTAATTAAAAGACTTTTAAGTACTTTGTGAAAAATAGTTGTTAGTGACTGTGTGTAAGAAGTGCATTAAGCTAAAACAATGGAAAGCAAAGGTACAAAAGTAAACCATTTGATGGTGAAAGGTACGGCGTGTGGAAATTTAGAATTGGAGCTATTCTATCCGAACTTGACACTGAAAGACCTGAACCGGTAACCGCGGAGTTGCTTAAAATATAGCGTGTCGCAAAAAGTTTTTAGTGGACTACCTGTCTGATTCATTTCTTGGATTTGCAAAAGAAGAAAGTACGGAGGGAAATTTTTAAAAGTCTGGACAATATATATGAGCGAAAAAGTATGGCGTCTCAGTTGGCACTGCGAAAAAGATTATTAAGCTTAAAATTACAGGGTGATATTTCGCTGATGTAACATTTGATGATCTGATTGGCGAATTATTAGCAACAGGAGCTAAACTAGAGGAAACTGATAAGGTGTCACACTTGCTATTGACACTTCCGAAGTCGTATGATGGTGTGATAACTGTCATTGAAACACTATCTGAGGATTATTTGAGTTTAGCCTTTGTCAATACACGATTACTCGATCATGAGGTATACCTGTCAAGTGAAGGTAGAGATACAAGTAATAAAGTTCTCTTAAGTGAAAAGAAATATTTTACACCTGAAAAAAATAGTCGTTGTAAAATGCCACACATTCCGAAAGGTCAGAACCAGTTCCGAAAATTGTCCCAAATTAATCGATTTATAGTCATCACTGTGGTAGGCCTGGACATTGTAAAAGGGATTATTTCTTTTTTAAGAAAGCACTGGAATATAAACAGTCACAAAGACAAAGAACAGTTCAAACTGTGCAGCTAAAACTAAACGAAAACCAAGGTTTTGCTTTTATGCTTGGAACTGAACAATACACAAACGAAAATAAAAATAAAATTACATTTATTTTGGATTCTGGTGCCTCAGATCACATCATTAACCGATCTGACCTAAGTGCTTATTTTTCAACTCTATCGACACCAATCAAAATATCAGTGGCGAAAAATAGGACCATTCATAACCGCAACAAAGAAGGGATCATTGGAAGTTTTCAGCAACCTGGGAATCCAAGGAAACCTGGAAGTTGCCCTGTACTGCCCAGATGTCCCCTATAAGTTGCTATCAGCGGCAAAAATGCAAAATGCTGGTGGCATGACCATTACTTTTAACAAAAAAGGCGTGGAAATATATAATGGCGGTAAAATGGTAATGCAAGGTAAGTCATCAAACAGGTTGATTTGTGTAGAATTTACTTTAAATATTGAATTGGTAAACAATATTTCACATACATTTAGTTCAGTAAAAACAAATTATGATATTTGGCATCAACGGCTAGGGCACATAAGTAAGAATAAATTTATAGATTTAAAAACTAAAGGAATGATTAAAGATATTTCTTTAATAAATCATATTACACCTACTAATGATTTATGTGAGGCTTGTATGAGTGGTAACCAAGCATGGTTACCCTTTAATAGATATAAACACAAAAATTATGTAAAAAGACCGCTGTTTATAGTACACTCTGATGTTTGTGGGCCTATAACGCCATCAACAGTTATTAATAAAAATGATTTTGTTTTATTTGTTGATCAGTTTTGTTCACTATTGTGTAACCTATCTAGTTAAAAATAAATCGGATACCCTTTCGGGATTTAAGGATTATGTTACCAAAAGTGAGGTGCATTTTAATCTAAAAATTGTTCATTTATATTGTGATAATGGCGAAGTTATCACTTAACCGTTCCACGAACCCCACAGTTAAATGGTGTGTCAGAGCGAATGGCTAGAAGTATAACTGAAAAAGCTCGTACAAATATTACACCAGCCAGAGCGCTGAAACAAAATAAAACAACATATGAAATGTGGCATAATAAAAAGCCACAAATAAAGTATCTTAAAGTTTTTGGTTCGACTTTTTATGTGCATATTAAAATTAGTAAAGCAAAATTTCAAGAAAAGTCTTGGAAAGCAATATTAGTGGGATATGAAGATAATGGGTATAAAGGGTGGGAAGTGGAATCACAAAAGTTTGTTGTAGTAAGAGACGTTATTGTGGATGAGACTAGTTATTTAAAATCGAGGCCTCTGTCTCAGGCGGAAGGGGTTAACTTTCAAAATAAAACTGATTTCTGACAGGTCAAAATCAGTAATTCAGTTTCATAAATCTGACAGTGAAAAACCACATGAAGTTAAATCTGGAGCTGTAAAATCAGATGTTGTTAAATCAGGAGCCCAAACTCATGATTCTGACATTGCGTCAAAATCAGTAGTACCAATAAATCCAAATAAGTCACATACAAATGAATGTTCACTTCAAAACAAGCAATCAGAGTGTACGACCTCACAATTAAGAAAAATTCCTAGAATTAAAAGTCTACCCCCTGTTTCGTATAAAGAGGATGATATACCTGATTATCTTTTGTGTGCTCAATCGATATGTGTAGCATTCCAAGTTCTTTTCAAGAAATTAAAAATAGGAATGACAGATTAGAGTGGGAGGGTGCCATAAATGATGAAATTAGTTCTCTTTTAATCAATAACACCTGGACCTTAGGCCTAAAAATAAAAATATAGTTAATTGTAAATGGGTATTTTCTTTTAAAAATGATGAGCATGGATATGCTATAAAATATAAGGCTCGTCTTGTAGCAAAAGGTTTTAGTCAAAAATATCGTCTTGATTATAATGAAACTTTTGCACCGGTAGCTAAAATTGCAAGTTTTAGATTTATAACAGCTTTTGCAAATCAGAATTGTTTATTAGTTCATCACATGGACGTTAAAACTGCTTTTCTAAATGGTAAATTAAAGGAGGAAATTTATATTAAGGTTCCTGAAGGAATCAATAGTGGATGTAATCAGGTCTGTAAGTTAAATAAAGCCTTGTACGGTTTAAGACAGGCAACTAGATGCTGGTTTGAAGAATTTGAAAAGGCTCTTACAGAAAAAGTCTTATAGTCTTATAGGTTTTGTTGAAAATACATCAGGATATTTATTTAAATTGTTTGAGAATTGTACTATATGTTGGAACACAAAACAGACAGAAGCTGACTTTGTTTAGGCGTATTAAAGAGGCACTATGGTTAAAATCGTTAGCAACCAGTGAATGTAATTATTGTAAAGCCAATCATTATTTTTGAACACAAAACAGACAGAAGCTGACTGTGTTTAGGCGTGTTAAAGAGGCACTATGGTTAAAATCGTTAGCAGCCAGTGAATGTAATTATTGTAAAACCAATCATTATTTTTGAAGATAACATGGTTGTATTAGTATTGCTAAAAATCCTACAAGTAATGAAAGGTTTAAGCATATAGATATTAAGTACCATTTTTCAGCGAGCAAGTTGAGAAAAAAGTAATTGAAATAACTTATATTTCCACAGATACTCAAATTGCTGATATACTGACAAAACCATTGCCGTCACCAAAATTCCTGGAGTTTAGAACTAAGTTAAGTTTAGAGTAAGTTGATGGTCTGATTAGGTTTTACTGGGTGTCCTTAGTTTCCTAATCCAAGCAGCAAATGTTGGACCAAATTGTAATTGATCCCCAGGGTGCACGAGGAAGGTATTTAGTTATAAAAATAGGAGTAGAATTGTTTGAATTTATCTTTGTTATGTTTGTAAAGTTAAGTTTAATGTTAATTTTTGAGGGGGCGTGCTGGAATATTTTCAATAATTAATCGAAATATTATTTTCTTAGGCTCATGCCAACTCAAGATGTTTATGATGATTAACTTATGAATGAAACTGCTGTGTAAGATCATCGGCAGAGGGGCCTGAATATTTTCTTTATGTGTATGTTAGGTATATAGTTAACGAAAAGAGTAGTTCAATTGAAACCTTCCGAGTGCGTTCTTCTAACAAGGAATAAATAATTTTATTTGAAAAGTCAAATACACTGTGTGTTATTTTACCCCATAATCCAATAAAATTAACCTAAATTGTTATTTACTGATGATAAAATGAATGGAAAAAACAATATTTTCTCTTTTTTTATATTCAACAAATTCAAACTTGTTAACTACATTCATTATCATAGATGTGTAATCTACATTTAGTAAACAACTTATTTTTTTAAGACTTTTTTGCTAGTATTGCTAGTTGATTCCCATACATTTATATTTTGGGGTGTCCGATTGTTATCTTTTTAGATTTTTTAATCTGCCTGTATATTCCATCAAATGATAATGCCAAAAGTAGTTTTTTGTATAACATTTATGCATAACTATATTTGTATTTGGTTTTTTTCTAGGAATTAATGAGAATGGTGGGTATGCAATCTTGGATGCTTTGGTTAGGATGGTTCATTTACAGCATATTGCCAATGATTTTATCTGTGTCCCTCATTGTATTGATAATGAAGGTAGACCTGTTTCAAGCAAGTTATCCTGCAATCGAGTACACTGATGCCAGCGTTTTGTTTGTGTTTTTGATGTTATACTGTATAACGGTGACGATTAATTGTTTCTTCCTGAGCTCGTTATTCTTCAAACGTGAGTTTAATTTACACTTTAACTGCTTACCTTAAATATAACATTCAATATGTCATTATTGTTCAATTTTTGTCATACTGAAATTAAAATTCAAGATTTATTTCCAAGGTACATCCTACAATTTTGCATCTTAGTAACTCTAAATAATATTAATATTACTGCACAATATTTATACTGGTACTGCATTACAATTTGTGCCCTCGTTTTAACTATTTCAGTTTGGTAGCAAATATTTTTGCCACGTCAATTTTATAATAATTTGTAGGCACATTACCAACAATACTTCGTAAATTGTGTTAGTGAAGCTAATAAATAATTATATTTTCAGCAACTCTAGCCACGTTAGTGGGGCTTTTATTGTGGATTCTGACCTACTTCGTTCCCAAATATATTATTGATGGAACCACTGGTATTCCATTTTCATCAAACATGTTACTTATGTTACTTCCAAACATGGCTCTACATTATGGATACACGGCAATATCAAATTACGAAATTAGAGGTAATGTTATCACTTTATATTATGTATAATTTAATTTAAACAGTGGCTGCAAAAATGTAGTTCCTGTGATAGGATATCTCCTTCTTTCTCTTAAGCATGATTTATATTTATCTTCCGGCCATTTTTGTACTTCCCGATATTGGAATGTTTATTTAAAACTGACTGTACTGACTTATGGTATAATAATAATATGTTTATGTTGCAAAGGACAAATAAAGTGATGACCTTAAACGTAAAGGGGGTTTTAGAAAACAGTATTGCTATCTGTGTGCGGTTGATTAAGTTGTTATTTGTCTAATCCAAATGTTTATTTGTTTTTATGTTGGCGATTTTAATATTGATTTTTTTCGTAGTACGCAGAGTATTGATGCTTATTTTATTAGTATTAGCAATATTTTGTAATTTTTGTTTTGATTCCAATTGTCAGATAGCCAACTAGAATTCATGAATCCATTACTGCTCGAAATTTGGATAATGATATTGTAAAGAGTAATGGCAGTCCATGCAGTCATATTGTATGAAATAAACAATACTTTTTCCGACCATCGCATCGCAATTCTTTTGGATCCTAAAATCGCCCTAAATATGTCCTATAATATTTCTTATTCATAAGTGATCAGAGTCTTTTTCGAATTGTACCATAAGGGTCATTGAATCCGAGCTGATTTCCGAGAATTGTAATGGGCTGTACTGCTTGAGTGTTAGAGATGAGGCTTTCGGCGCTTTTTAAACTATCTAAATGGATATTTTCTTGTAACAAAACGTGAAAAAGAGCCTGTGAACAGAGGAGTAATGAAGTAAGAAAGTCAATATCTAATCTAACCGATTGTTTCTTTTATGAAGATCTTTTCTCCTGTTGATAGATTTCTATAAAACCGCTAAAAGGATTAAAAATTGCCGGGTAAAAACCTCTAAAAACTACTACCAGACATGAATTTTCTCTTCTGATAATCGGAATAGAGTGGCTCGGAATGTGGTCTCAAAATTATCACCTAAATCCAAAAGTGTTAAACCTAATATCACAATAACAAAGAATGGTTGTTGAGCCTGGAATGTTTTTTTTTTGTTAAGGCCCGTTTGGACATTATAAATAATATTCATAAAAACAATTTGAATATTTTGATTTGTTCTGATTATGTCAAGAAGGGTTTGAATATTTTTTCCTGAGTCCCATCACAAAGGAAGATCTGAAAGTTATAATTAATCAAAAGCTAAAAAATAACTGGCC